>OX419601.1:690608-918108 GCA_948473455.1 Teleiodes luculella
CGTAACCATAAAACAAATTTTTTCTCTGAATTTATGACACAACTTGAAAAAACTTTGGAGCATTTTTTCAGCAGGAGGTGCATTATAGCTGGCGACTTCAACATTGATTTATTGACACCTGATAAATATAAAAATGAGTTTATTACTCTGCTTACTTGTTATAATTTTAGGCATTTAGTAACAAAGGCTACGTATATAAATGGAAACAACTCTCGCTCATGTTTAGACAATTTCATTACAAATTTAAATGAAGACGCTATCGTAACTACAGAAGTGGACCATAATGGTTTAGCTGATGGACATGCGGGCTTGTCGTGTGAAATATTCGCTAGTAGAGTGACTACAGGTCGGGAAGACGATTACATCAGAGTAGAGAAAAGAATTTTTAGTCAAAACAATGCCCATAAATTTAGGCTTAAGTTGTGTGCTCAAGATTGGACAGTTTATGGCATTAATAGCTTTTTGTCCAATTTTTCGAAAACTTTCAATAAAAGTTATGAAAAAAAGGAGAGGAAAATTAAACTAGACTGTAAACCAACGCTACCATGGATCACAAAAGGTATAAAAACAGCCAGTAAGATGAAAAGGTTTCTAACTACAGTAAATAAATCTAACAGTGATACTTCTTTGGTAAGGTACAAACATAATTATATTAGGTTGTATAGACGAATAGTTAGATATGCCCGTAAACTCTCAGTGCAAAAGGAAATTCTAAAAGCAAAAAGCTGTGCTAAATCCATTTGGGGCATTGTAAACAAGCATCAAAATAAGACTAAAAAGTATCAGCAACAAAAGATGTCCATAAAAATAGACGGTACGGTAGAAGATTGCCCAACACAAATAGTACATTTATTTAGTAAACAATTTGAAAATAATAGTATTAATACAGTCAAGGATAAAGAAATTGCGAAATCATTTTTAAAAGAACACACACCTAGCGTATCATCTGATATTAAATGGAAGCGTGTAACACCATTAGAGGTGGCCAAAATCATAACAAAAATGAACAATAAAAAATCATGTGGATACGATGATATGCCTATATCAGTTATAAAAGAAAATTTGGATATTCTGGCAGAACCTCTCGCGAAACTATTCAATATGTGTTTTGATGAGGGAGTCTTTCCTGACCAGTTTAAAATTGCCAAAGTTATACCGGTGTATAAAAAGGGTGCCAGAAATGTGCTCAAAAACTATAGACCTATCTCCCTTTTGCCAGTATTGTCAAAGATCTTTGAAAAACTAATTAAAAAGAGAATTATCGAACATTTGGAATCAAATAATATCCTAAGTAGTTGTCAATTTGGATATAGGAATAAATTAGGTACCGTAGATGCAGTAGACAAATTGGTGGATGATGTTATTACTAATCTGAATAATAAGAAGAGAGTGGCAGGTCTATTCTTAGATTTAACAGCAGCTTTTGATACAGTAGATCATGTTATTTTATTTAGTAAATTAGAGCATTATGGCTTTAGGGGGAACGTTCTACAACTATTAAAGTCTTATTTGACAAATAGACGTCAATTTGTGGAGTTGCGGGTTCGTGAAAATGGTAGAGATACTGTTCATAAAAGTAAAACAACAACTATAAAAAAAGGGGTGCCACAAGGCTCAGTACTTGGTCCTATACTTTTCAATATCTTTACTAATGATCTTGCAAATCTAATACGTTCTAAGTTGCCCGATATTAAAATTGTATGCTATGCTGATGATACCAATGCCGTGGTGACAGCAAATACCCCAGATGAATTACGTAGGAAAGTAACTGAAGCCCTATCAGTGTTACAATCTTGGTTTTATAATAATAACCTATCTTTAAATCTTACTAAGACCAACTTCATATTGTTTGGATCTACATCTAGGTCTTGTGAAGAAATCGATATTGTTTTAAATGGGGAAAAAATCGAACAAGTAAAATCAACAAAATTTTTGGGCATTAATATTGACTACAGGTTGAATTGGAAGGATGAACTTGCAAAGATAGAAGCAAAAGTTGCATCAGCGTGTTATGCACTTAGGAGCTTGCGTGAAGAACTAACGATCACACAATTGAAGTCTGTATATTATGCGTTGGTAGAATCGCATTTTCGTTACAGTATAAGATTCTGGGGTAACAGCTACGCATATAATATGAACAAAGCATTCATTATGCAAAAGAGAGCCATTCGCACTATGGTCCGAATCCCACAATGCACATCCTGTAAGGACTACTTTAGAAGTTTAAACATTTTAACATTACCTTGTATTTACATATTATTACTGTTGACTGATTTGACTGATGTTACTAAAAATCCAGACAGGGTTGAGCAACCAATAGAGAGACAAAAACGAGTCAATACACGTAGAAAGGACTTGCCGAATACTATAGCACCAAAACTAGAAATAGTTAGGCACAGTGTTAGGTATCAAGCAGTTCTATTATATAATTGTCTGCCAATGAGATTTAAATCAATGTGTCATTCCGAACTGAAGAGAAGCCTTAAGGCATTCCTGTTGGAAAAATGTTTCTACAGTGTTCGTGAGTTTATGACATTTAAAGACTCCAATGAATAATTGACGAATTATAAATAAAGATTATCGTATTCTGACATAATGTGATAAATAATTAAATTGACTAAATTAATTGATTGAATTGAATTATTGTTGTCATTAAATTAATATTTTATTTTTTGTCTACTATATTTTTTTAATAAGTAAATGTAAAACGTTTGTGAAAATATTTATAGAAATAATTTTTTTAATGTATTCAATTCCAACACGATGTAATATTGTTAAAGGAAATAAATAAATATAAATAAATATAAGTCTAAAAAATACACATTTACATCAAAACAATTTTATTGTATTTTTTTTTCTCTTCTAAAAAAGAAGATTGTAGATTTTGTAAATATATCTAGCACTAGATAATGTAAATATTGAAACTATTTATTCTAAGTAATATTCTCTTGTTGTAATACATGTACCTATGATTAGATTAGACAACGTTTTGTTTTATTTACCTGTACCGCCTAAACTAACGCAATGAGCTGAAAAATATTGAAATTGACTGACCTCATTAAAACAAAAAAGTTGGGAGTTAGAAAAGTTATGAAATAATTTAGCAGCCATGTCGAAAAAGTACGACGAATCAAGCAGCTTCGCCGGACTTAGGGGTACACCTCAAGGGCATTAACTAAGTAAATTAAGTCAGTTATAATAGTCAAGTATATTATTTACTTGCAATTTGAAGGTAACTAACTCATTATTGCTGTAGATTTTAACCCCCGACGAAAAAGAGGGTTGTTATAAGTTTGAAGTGTGTGTTTGTCTATCTGTTTGTCTGTGTGTTTGTCTGTGACATCGTAGCTCCTAAACAAATGCGCCGATTTTGATCTTATTTTTTGTGTTTGCAAGGTGTCACAATCGAGAATGTTCTTAGCTATGATCCAAAAAAATCTTTAGCCATTTGAAGATATCAGCTCTTTTCTAGTTGTTGAGAGGGTCTAAGAACGGTTTTGGGGCGGGTTTAATGTAATTTTAGATTATCTATCATCAGTCACTTTAGTTAGACAAAATAAAAAAATAGTAAGTTGTTGTAATAGTAGTTTGCATAAAATCAACCAACAATAGCAAAATCCAACGTACGTACTAAACAAATTGAGTTTGGCGATTATTATGTCTTTATTTAAAATTGTATGTCTAAATTACTGTTACGAACTTGCTGGAACGTTCGAGAGATCGCTACTCAAATTCGATATAAGAACATCTATACAACTATAAAGGATGGGAAATTCCAATTGCGTTAACAGAGGGATCACGGTGCAAACGAAGATGGACTTTCTGTCAACGCCGCAAGGCACAAAATCACCTAAGCAAGCCACTTGTTTACTTGAATTTGGTGACCTCGCGCGCATTGTTCTGTGACAAGCATTGTCTGAGAACAAAGGAAATGTTCTAGTAATTTCCCGATTACGTGATTACAATAGGATTACTCCAGAAATCAAGCATCGCGTAAACAACCCATTGTTTCGTGTGGGTATATAAACGCCCGAGACGACGGCCAATGCCAGTTCATTTCTGAGCTATCAAAGCGATCTCAATAAGCGATCTACAAGCGATCAGTGGAAGAAACCTGCGACTAAAGCTATACCTACGGACTACGAGTGACCCTGTGATTTGGCTACAACGTGATTGGAGTGATTAGTTGAAGACATCTGCGAACTCAGCGTGACCAACGGACTACGAGCGACTCTGCGATTTGGCTACAGTTGTGATTGGACCTGCGACCTGTTTATCGTCGAATAAATTCTCAAATCAAGTTATTCGGCTTTTCTTACAAATCCCGAACCCCACGTCCGTAACATTTGGTGTCAGAAGTGTGGGATTTGGAAATGCCAGTGACTCCGAGGGAGAATACTGACGGCGTCAGAACAAGGGCGCAGCTAGCTGCGGAAGCCACGACTACAGCCCGTGAAGACATGCCCACCGGACCAGGAACCCCGCCTGCTGGACCAGACGCCTTGCCCACCGGACCAGAAGCCCAATCAACAGGACAACTAGCCTCGCCTACTGGTACCGCCCATCGAGCCACACCTCCGGTTACAAGCCGCGTCCAGGAATCCCGAGCATCAACGTTTGACCTCAGCCGACTTATGAAAATGATGGAACAAATGCACCAGGAGCAAAAGGAAATGCGCGAGGACCTGGGCCACAAACAGGAGGAAATGCTGCTTGCCATTTCGTCAGTTTCGGGCACTGTGAAAAAATTACAAGAGAGTGTCGACCAAGTAGAAGAAAGAGTTGGAAGTTTGGAAACCGACGTAGACGACGTCAAAACGGACTTAGCCGGGCTTAAGAAGAAGGTGCTGAATCTGCAAACAGCAGGAACCGGCGCGTCGAGTGAACACGCCTGCACCAGCCACGCGCCAAGGATAAAAGTACCGTCGTACGACGGCACCACATCCTGGACCGCCTATCGGCAGCAATTCCAGACCGTTGCTGCTGCAAATGGATGGACAGAGGAGCAGAGCCTGACAGCTCTCACCGTTGCTCTTCGAGGTTCAGCCCTTTCTGTTCTGGAGGCGCTACCAGGCTCGGGTAGCACATTTAAAGAACTTATGGAGGCACTCGAAGCTCGCTATGGAGAGCGTCATTTGGAACACGTCTTCCGCGCCCAACTACGTGACCGGATTCAACGCCCTGGAGAAGGACTTCAGCAGTGGGCTTTGGAGATAGAAAAGCTCGTGCGCAAGGCCTACCCGTCTGCTGATGCGAAGATGGTGGACTCCAACACTCTTCAGGCGTTCGTCGATGGAATTCGAGACATGGAGATTAGGGCTGCAGTGGGGCTCCGCCATCATGTTTCCCTAAAAGAAGCCTTAGCGCACGCGTTGGAAATTGAAGCCCTGCGTCGTGACGTTCGCCCTACTCACAAAGTGCGGGAGATAATAGAGGAAGTACAGGAGATAAAGACGTCGTTCCCGCCCAAGAAGAAAACAACCGGGCCCATGTGTTATAAGTGTGGAGAAAGGGGCCATCTGCAGTTCACCTGTCCGAAGAAGGAGACTCAGACAGCGAAGCTTGCCGAGAAAATAAGTAAGCTGGAAGAACGCCTTGATGAAGTGACCAAAAATCAGGAGACCCCATCTCCTGCTGGGAATCAGGGAAACGAGTAACAGCCAGAACTAAGGGGCGGGTACTGGCTGGAGCGGAAGGAGCCCCAACAACGATCGTCTCCCAGGTGTGCAACGGAAACAGTTTAATGATACATGGCTCAGTGAACGGAACAAACTGCAAGATGACATTGGATACAGGAGCTTCCAGGACAATAATCAAGCCAAAATTAGTAGAATCCGCAATCAGGCGCAGAAACAACATCAACTGCCGACTTCTTTCCGCTTCCGGCCAGCAGATACCCGTCCTAGGAGAAATTTCGGTCACAATTCAAGTAGGTGAAACATCCTACTCCCACAACGCTATCGTGGCCGATATCATGGATGACTGCATACTAGGGCTAGACTTCATGAAAAGATACGACTGCAGAATCGACGTCACCAACGGAATTTTGAAATGTGGCAATGAAGAGATTTTTATCCTTGGAGGACCCGTGGGAAAAGTGACATGCTTGAAGAAGATCTGCATACCAGGACGCACGCAAGCAGAAGTACCAGTGAAGCTACCACGTGCTAAGAAGAATAGATGCGTGCTGATAGAGGATACCCGAGAAAAAACGACTCAGAAGATTTTGGCGGCCAGGACACTTGTCAAAGGGAACACCACTGCGGTAGTAAGAGTTGTCAATTTAGAAGATCACGAGATACAATTAAAGGAGGGTGACGTCGTTGGTAAATGCGAAGAAGCTGTCTGGGTGAGGAAGTGCCAATCATCTCTGAGTACGACGAAAACTAAGGATAGTTCTATCATCGCAGAACTCCTCGAAGGAAGCAAACAAAACCTGAGCTATTCTCAAAGCATGAAAGCCAAACACCTGCTTCAGCGGTTTGCGGACGTGTTTCCGTCTCAAGAAGGAGATTTGGGGAGAACATCTTTAGTGCAACACAAGATAGACACCGGGAACGAAGGACCTATTCGACAGCGAGCAAGGCGAATACCGATAGCAAAAGAGCAAGAAGTTCAAGACATGTTGGAAGACATGAAGAAAAATAAGATTATCGAACCATCTGCGAGTCCATGGTGCTCTCCGGTCGTCCTGGTTAAGAAGAAAGATGGCAGTACAAGGTTCTGCGTGGACTATCGGCGACTCAACGATGTGACTAAGAAGGACAGTTATCCACTACCGCGCATTGACGACACCCTGGATACCCTGAGTGGCAAGACATGGTTCTCGACCTTAGATTTGAAGTCTGGGTACTGGCAAGTGGAGATACATCCGAAGGACAAAGAGAAGACGGCATTCTCTACAGGGAAAGGTTTATGGCAGTTTAACGTGATGCCATTTGGATTGTGCAACGCGCCAGCCACTTTCGAGCGACTCATGGAGTGTGTACTGGCAGGATTAGTGGGAGAAGCCTGCCTAGTATATTTGGACGACGTCATCATTATGGGTCGAGACTTCGAGGATCATCTGCTTAACCTGGAGAAAGTCCTGAGGAAGATTCGAGGAGCCAACCTAAAGCTAAATCCGAAGAAATGCACTTTATTTAGAAAGAAAGTGAACTACCTCGGCCACGTGATCACCAGTGAAGGGATACAGACTGATCCAGCTAAAATAGAAGCCGTACAGAATTGGCCAACTCCTAAAGATAAAACAGAAGTACGTGCATTCTTGGGTCTATGCTCATACTACAGGCGCTTCGTTAAAGGATTCTCCGAGATAGCCAAGCCGTTACACCGCCTGACTGAAGACAAGCGAGCATTCTGCTGGGACGAGGCCTGCGAGGATTCCTTCCAAAGATTGAGAAAATGCCTATGTGAGACACCAATCTTGGGATACCCACAAGCGAATGGGCAGTTTATCGTCGATACGGATGCAAGCAACACAGCGATTGGTGGAGTACTGTCTCAAAAGCAAGGGGACAAGGAAGTTGTGATTGCCTACTTCAGCAAGTCGCTATCGAAGCCTGAAAGGAACTACTGTGTGACGAGAAGAGAGCTCTTGGCTGTGGTTAAGACTCTTCATCACTTCAGCAAATACATCATCGGCAGGAAGTTCACGCTTCGTACCGACCACGCCGCTTTAAAATGGCTGCTTCAGTTTAAAAATCCCGAAGGTCAAGTTGCAAGATGGATCGAACAGCTTCAAGAATATGACTTCATCACTGAACATCGCAGCGGGAAGACTCATGGAAATGCTGATGCCCTCTCAAGGAGACCATGTCCAGAGGAATGCAAGCACTGCGTCAAGCAAGAGTCTAAGGAAGAAATTGTGCAACTTACTAGGACGGGCCCTCCGAGATCCTGGGAAGACGAGTCAATGAGAGAAGCCCAAGAAGACGACGAAGATATACGACTTATCGTCGCATGGAAGCAACGTGGCGAGGAAAAGCCAAAATGGTATGAAGTTGCGCCTACGAGTACCATCACTAAAGCATATTGGGCACAGTGGGACAGTTTTGTCCTGCAGAACGGGATACTTTACCGAAAATGGGAAAAGCCCAACGGTAGAGAGTTTCATCTGCAGCTGGTCGTGCCAAAAGAACGGATCAAGGATGTTCTTCGTGAAGTACACGATGGCATATCAGGTGGTCACCTGGGTGTCAAAAGAACTTTGACGAAGTTACGGGAAAGATTTTACTGGCTAAACTGTCGAGCGGATGTGCAGGATTGGTGCCGAAAATGTACCACTTGTGCTGCAGTAAAAGGTCCATCAACCAGGAGCCGAGGACACCTTCAACTTTACAACGTTGGTGCACCATGGGAGCGAATAGCAGTAGACGTTGCCGGACCATTCCCCGTGACGGAGTCGGGAAACAAATACTTTATGGTGGTTATGGATTACTTTACCAAATGGCCAGAAGTATTTGCTATACCCAACCAAGAAGCTACGACCGTGGCCTCAAAATTAGTGGAAGAAGTCATATGCCGATATGGTGTACCACTAGAAATCCATTCAGACCAGGGCCGGAACTTCGAGTCGAACGTGTTCCAAGAAGTATGCAAAATATTGGGCATGCACAAGACGAGGACTACCCCGTATCATCCACAGTCCGACGGCATGGTGGAGAGGTTTAACCAAACACTGGAGAGGCATTTGGCGAAATTGGTAGACAACCACCAGAGAGATTGGGAAAAATACATCCCACTTTTCCTTCTCGCCTATAGAACCTCGGAACATGAGAGCACAAAGGCCACCCCGGCATATGTGAACTTCGGACGTGAGCTAAGACTACCGGTTGATCTTCTAACAGGAGGAACACCAGAGGAACCCATCACCTTACAGGACTATGTCTCTGAATTGCGAGACAAAATGAGGGAGATTTATGCGATGGTACGAGAAAACGGTCTACAATCGAGCGAAAACATGAAGACTAGATATGACCGACGAGCAAATACCAGTGGATTTGAGGAAGGAACACTAGTCTGGCTCCATAACCCAACACGCCGAAAAGGAAAGTCACCCAAACTACAGACGAGATGGGAAGGACCATTCAAGGTAGTTACGCGAATCAATGACGTAACGTATCGGATACAACGGCATCCGAGAGGAGCACTAAAAGTGGTCCACGTCGACCGCTTGGCGCGTTACTATGGCAGTAATGAAGAAGCTCGGGACGAGCATCTCTAAGAGGAGGGCAGTGTTACGAACTTGCTGGAACGTTCGAGAGATCGCTACTCAAATTCGATATAAGAACATCTATACAACTATAAAGGATGGGAAATTCCAATTGCGTTAACAGAGGGATCACGGTGCAAACGAAGATGGACTTTCTGTCAACGCCGCAAGGCACAAAATCACCTAAGCAAGCCACTTGTTTACTTGAATTTGGTGACCTCGCGCGCATTGTTCTGTGACAAGCATTGTCTGAGAACAAAGGAAATGTTCTAGTAATTTCCCGATTACGTGATTACAATGGGATTACTCCAGAAATCAAGCATCGCGTAAACAACCCATTGTTTCGTGTGGGTATATAAACGCCCGAGACGACGGCCAATGCCAGTTCATTTCTGAGCTATCAAAGCGATCTCAATAAGCGATCTACAAGCGATCAGTGGAAGAAACCTGCGACTAAAGCTATACCTACGGACTACGAGTGACCCTGTGATTTGGCTACAACGTGATTGGAGTGATTAGTTGAAGACATCTGCGAACTCAGCGTGACCAACGGACTACGAGCGACTCTGCGATTTGGCTACAGTTGTGATTGGACCTGCGACCTGTTTATCGTCGAATAAATTCTCAAATCAAGTTATTCGGCTTTTCTTACAAATCCCGAACCCCACGTCCGTAACATTACATTAGATTAGGTGATTTTTATTTTGAGCCCAGTCCCAAGCCAAGCTACGTAGCGGTTTAAAAAAAACCACCCAAGCTTTGATTTGTATATAATCAAAGCGCCCAAGCAATCTTTTGTTTTCCAACTATTCCCGTGACAGACATTTCATGGTTACGTAGATTCCATCACTCAACATTCAATAGTAGCATTTTGTTTGACAACGTAGAAAGTCTGGAGCACATCGCCTTGAGTCTCCAACTCATGGCACTTCATGTGGTTCTTCAATTCTGTTTTGTACTTGAAGTGGGCTTGGCAAATGTGGCATTCGTGTCTGAAATTTATCAAATATAAATTAGTTCAAATTAATATAAACACATCTTTTCTTTTAATCTGATTATGGTTAATGGCCGATGGCAAATATCTTTTCATGCCTACTTGTTCTTCAAACATTAGAGAAACAATGGACTACTGACACCAATTGCACCAACAGTAATAATTAACAGTTGGACCCACATTCTAATTTGTCCAACAGTCACACCAATCAGACCAACATTTACACTAGTGGGCTCAGATGCTACATCACACCAGCTAGACCAATGACACGAATATCAAATGGACCAACAGGAACACCAGTACTGGGACCAACAAACACACCTGTAGTCACACCAGACACATCAATGTCTTAATAAAAAACTCAATTTCGCCACCCTGCTGAGAAAACCGCGTAAAAGACAACTTTTGTCTAATTCCTTTTTTACAAATTGGGCAAAAAAGCGGGCAGTATTTGCACTTATAAAATTTACGCATTTGTTTCAAAGCACTAAAGATAACAAAAGAATTAATATTTACCTATCATACTTTTTTTCAGAGATAGGTTTTGTGTTTACTGTAAAAGGAGATGTAAAATTTTGTATGGGAGGTGGTTTTTTATTATTTCAAAAATTGAACGGGTATTCTACGCATATAGGGTAAAAGGGTATATTATTACGATAATCAGGATCACTTGAAAAAAAATAAAGAAAGCTCCGTTTTTTTTATAAATTGATTCGAATATTGGTTGGTAGAAAAATAAATCTAAGATCTGGCAATACAATTATACCTCTGGCAATCCTTTCAAACCGATTTTTTGTTGCGTAGTTGCTGTGAATGCTTTTTAAGAAAGAGATAGCGCATAGTATAAAAATGATCTATTGTCTCTTTCTTAATTTTTATTAAGATTTAATCGATATTATTACTTTTTTTCTGATTTTGGCGCTAGTGTTACTTTGCGCCAGTGTCAACTGTCAAGTTTATTTTCAAGGTAGGGAAACTAAACGCTAATTTCGGTTAAAAAAAAAACGGTTATTTTTCTGACTGTCAGTTGAATACCTGTCAATCCTGTCATCTATCACGTTGACATTCCATTTTTTTTTCTAGTTTACTTTCTCTAAAAATGAAACGAAAAGGCCTCAAGTTCTTTAATAATTATTTTCATTAATTACTGCAAAAAAAAAAAGACTACAAATAAAAATAACGTTACACTTGGCTGTAAGATTTTATACAAAAGGATAATATTAGAATAATAGCTCTTGGAAATTCATTGATCGTTCGTTTCATTATAACTTTTTAGCTTGACTAAGTTTGCAATTTTTACGAAAACGGAGCATCGATAAAATAATTTGATTAGTTATCCTGAAACCCACTTACATAAGCTTTCTAAGTAGGTATACTACTTATCCGTTCAATTTTTGGCCGAATAAAAAACCACTTTTTACGTCTCCTTTTGTTGAAAGCAGATACACTTTTCTCAGCAGGGTGAAGATTTATGTTTTTGAAGTTATATCAGGTAAGCGTGCGAAATGACTCACTTTTTGTCGTTTAATATCCTGTCCGCGTCGTGCAACTTCATATGGTTCCTCAAGATGGGGAACCTGTAGAAGCTCTTATCGCAGACCGGACAAACGTGGGCCTTCTCGCCTATGCCTGCAAGCAAACGACGAGTAAACGGTTAAAGCCTGAGTAAAGAAGTAAAAAACCTGCTCTGGGGGCGCCTCGTGTATATTTTTATGTTTATGGCAGGGATCGGAACCGGTTTTTCATATACTTGTTAAATCACGCTAGTTCAAACCCTATCCGACTATAGATAGATAAGATAAGGGTAGGTTTAGTCCTAGGGGAACATAATATGCAAAGCAACCGGCAGCCCTGGTCTTCGTCTGCCGCAAATACAATTACTTTAATAATTACAAAACCGATATAATTCCGTTCTTTATCAAAAACCGGGTAACCAGAATGATTTTGGTTTGTTTCCTTAAGTTCCATCTACTACCGGTTAATTGAGGAACGGAATTATATAAGTTTTTCGAACGATATTAACAGGTATTTCAAAACCGGTTTGGATCCCTGGTTTATGGTAACAATTTCGGCGCTGGCAATGATGGTGACGTCATCGTTTGATAGAAAACAAGCAAGAACGAATTTCGGCGCCGCCATTATGCCCTCCGTGGTGTAGTTGCTAAGCACGGTGGCTGTGTACAGGCCGAAGGGTTTAAGTCCCGCCGGAAGGTTTACGTTTTTGGTTGTTTTCTATGAATCTAAAAATATTGGAAACAATTTCCATATAAAGTTAGTTCCATAGAAATTCCGCAATATAGCTTTTTTTTATTTCTTTGGTCAGGCTTTACTTACTTAAACAACTACTACTATTAATCAGGTCACAATAAGAAGGAGACTACTCAGGTGACGTGTCTTTCAAACCGAAAACTACTTAGTGGCTCTGTGAACTTGCGAGTCATTGCTCTCAATCACTTCGAAAACAAATATTTTTGAATTGATATTTAAAAATTTACACCTACTTATCAAAGGAACCTTGGGAGTACCGAACCAGGGGGGAAAGTTTCCGAGAGTGGAACAAACGGTGAAGGGGGCTCCGCGCCCGCCAGGTGTCGCGTCTAAACTGGGATGCCTCACCTTCGACATAGTTGTTGCCTACAGATATAGTCGTTATAGGAGCCGTGTCTTGTGCCTCAGGCGGCACAATAATTCCGACACCAGTGCTTGTGAGGTATTTTAACCGCGACACACACTATAAGTAAGGCAGGTATTTCACTGGCGACAAAAGACGAAAGTGACGCAGTTATGCGCAAGAGTGAGCGCGGTGTATTTGTATTGTATCTTATTTTAACGCATAACTGCGTCCCTTTCGTATTTTGTCTTCAGTCGCTAGTGAAATAGGTGCTTTAAGATAGCCGTTCGAACCTAGCGTCAGTGACACTAAGGCTGCGACACGAAAAAGGATAATGATTTAAGGTGGACTTTGGAGGTAAGCGACAGTGCCGCGGCGTTCCCGGGGTCTGTGTCGTCGCGACAACTCACTTTTGAGTAAATTCATTCTTAAATCCATTACCGTAAGTCCATTATAATTTTTCGTGTCGCAGCGTCAGTGTCGCTGACGCTCGGTTCGAACGGCTACCTTAAGTCATTTTTAACCCCCGACGAAAAAGTGGGGTGTTATAAATTTGACGTGTGTATCTGTTTGTCTGTCTGTGGCATCGTAGCTCCTAAACGGATGCACCGATTTTGATCTAGTTTTTTTTGTTTGCAAGGTGTCACAATCGAGAGTGTTCTTAGCTATGATCCAAGAAAATACCTTCAGCCACTTGAAGATTATCAGCTCTTTTTGTTGAAAGGAATCTAGTAACGGTTGTGTCGGAGGTTATTAAATTTTTGAATTTAGTGTTATTAGTTATAAGTGGTTGTGTTGGTACCGTGTACACTGGCGAGGTGGTTGTTGAGAGCCCTCCGCTTGTAGAAGCCCATGCTGCAGTGCGCGCAGTGGTGCCGCTGCACGCGCCGGTGCGTCTGCGCAATGTGCGTCGACCGCGCGCCTACACACAAGTACACAAACACAACCATGCAGAGTGACTACATATTTATATTACGCGCCAAAAAACCGAAGATGGCGCATGTTCTATCGGTGGAGATTTGTCATTAGCATTTTACACTTCTATTCTGGTGTCAATAAAGTAATAAATATTATGACTTTTCTGACGTGAAACAAGGAGTCAATAGGATCATTAAATATTTCTTGTAAGTAGTAATATATGTCGTTTGCACAAACCTGTCTCACTAGATATATATTTCCTCCCATCACCCGGTTAAGTAAAGTTGCCAGGTAGAAATTGCCACTTAGCAATAAAGCCACTTACGTGTACACTTTCTATATCTTTTGTAAATTTAACTGTACTGTTTTTTCTAGTGTGCTAAAGCCTGACCAAAGTAATAAAAAACTTGCTCTGGGGGCGCCACGTGTATATTTTTATGTTTTGCTATAAACATATTTCCATTATAAAATTAGTCCCATTGGAATTCCACAATATGGCGAGATTTTTTTATTTCTTTGGTCAGGCTTTCTAAAGTATATTGTATTGCAAAGTATAGGTGTTAAGCTGCTAAAGTAGGTATTTCTTCAGGTAAAGAAGCAAGAAAAATGCGAAAATATTATAACGGGCGGATTGGTAGTTGGTGGTATCGATTGTTACCTGCATAGGAATAGACGTTGTCGCAGTGTGGGCAGGGATACTGTCTGGTCTGCCCATGTTCCAGCTGCTGGTGCCTCAGCCGCTGCAGGAAGGTGGGGAAGCGCTGGGGGCAGCGCGCGCAGGCGTAGGGCTCCCGGGGGCCGTGCACCCGCCACACGTGCGAGTTGCGCGTGTTTAGCTTTGAGAACTCCTACATCATAATTATTTTATTTGCAGTAAGTGTAGTGGTGCACGCAGGCAAGATGTTGTAATTTTTTTTACAGTTCTAACACATTTAACCATAATAAGGAAGTGTCCTAAAGAATCTAATTAGTCCATCAGTTAGATTACTAAAAAGTAATGTATACGTATTTTTTTGTCTGGCAAACGAAAACACGCCGCCTGAGAGTAATTCAAGAAAAAGGTTTATATGTATAATACATGCATAAAATACTTAGGGATAATCCACAATAACCATTTTCCTGTGCGAAGCCGGGGCGGGTTGCTAGTTGTATAATAAATTGATTACCTTTCCACACAAGTGGCAGTCGAAAGTGCCTTGTAGGTGTGTCTTCATGTGGCGTGCGATGGCAAGTTTGGTAGCAAACTTCTTGCCACAGTCGCCACACTCGAAGTGACTTGCTTCTTCCAACTGCTCATCTGTAACCAATGGGGTCAAATAAATCCTACTAATATAAATATATATTATTATATGTTATATATTATTATAAACGCAAAAGTTTGTGAGGATGGATGTATGGATGTTTGTTACTCTTTAACACAAAAACTACTGAATGGATTTAAATTAAACTTTACAATAATATAGCGTATACATCAGAATAACACATAGGCTACTTTTTACTGCGGGAAAATACTTCTTTACCACGGGAAAACCTGTTAACGCGGGCGGATCCGCGTGGCCGATTGCTAGTCATAAATAATATAAGTAAGAATTATCACATGCAAAAATATTTTAAAGGGGATAGAGCTTAATTCCTGGCAGTATCATCACAATTCAATGAATTGATTCTATTGAATTGAGTCTAAAAAGTTAATTATGATGATAAAAATATATTAGTTGAGATAAAAACGTGAGTTTGAGCTGTAAAAAAATAAGAAATATGTCTTACCATTATTAATATCTTGTAAATGATCTATTTCATATTTTTTATCTTCATTTAAATCTGAAGTATTTATAGAGTCTTCTTCTTTTAAGCATTCAGTTACAGTCTCTTCTACTTCATTTCCAGTTATTTCAAATTTATCACATTGCTCAGTCAAAGATTCATCAGGCACCAGTTTTTCAGTGAATGTAACTGTGATTTGACCTGTCTCTGGGTCTAAACCCTCTTCCAATTGTATTTGGGTGTCAAAATCAAAAGAGACTTCATCTTCAATGTTAGATGCTAATGCAGTTTCTAAAGCTGGAATTAAAATAGTTGATATTGTGGAATAAAATATTAGACAGTATATTATTATCCCTCCCTCCCAAATTCCTCATAGCCACAGAGCAATGACGAAAAAATCTTGAAGGGGGCATCTGGAAACAATGTGCACATTTGGGAATATTATGCCCCCTTTTGCAACTAACTGAAGTCAATGCTAAATGGGACATCTGGAAATATAATGCCCCCTTCTGCAACTAACTGAAAACAATGCTAAATAGGACATCTGGGAATATTATGCCCCCTTCTGCAACTAAGGGGGGACATCTGGGAATATTTTGCCACCTTCTGCAACTAAGGGGGGACATCTGGGAATATTATGCCACCTTCTGCAACTAAGGGGGGACATCTGAGAATATTATGCCCCCTTCTGCAACTAAGGGGAGACATCTGGGAATATTATGCCCCCTTCTGCAACTAAGGGGGGACATCTGAGAATATTATGCCCCCTTCTGCAACTAAGGGGGGACATCTGAGAATATTATGCCCCCTTCTGCAACTAAGGGGGGATATCTGGGAATATTATGCCCCCTTCTGCTGCAACTAAGGGGGGACATCTGGGAATATTATGCCACCTTCTGCAACCACAGTTAGTTGCAGAATGAAATGAAAAGACAATGCTAAATGGGACATCTGGGAATATTATTCACTTCATATTTCTGTTTCGTCTCTTTCCTGTTGATTGGTTTTCTCTTTTGTATTTTTCTGCTCACACTAGAATTTATGTTAAGTATAACTGTGGAAACTTTACTGGTTTTTGTTTTGTTATATTTACTTGTTTAATTGTTAAATTTCACTGTTTGTTTCCCAAATAAAAATAAAATAAACATTATGCCACCTTCTGCAACTAATTGGGGACAATGCTGAAGGGGACATTGGGGAATATTATGGCCCCACTTGTTTGCTCAAGTTGTTTGCCAATATCTGTACCAGTTTACAATGTTGGTTGGTTGTTACTGAACATACCTTCTAAATTTCTCACAACATTCTGCTTGAAGTAATATGCTTGTCTTAAGTTTAAAATGCAGTTTTCACACATGAAGTTCAGTGGTGCATTTTGTGATATCTGTAATTATGAATTGGGTACTTTAAAGCTTTAAACATATAAATTAGTAATTTCATTCAATTTAAACTAATATCAGACATGGTATGTCTATTACTTGAATCAAAATATAGTACAGTACGCAGCATTCCGTAATAGTAGGGGCGAATTTCGTAATACGATAGTCCAGCCGCTTGTGCTGGCTTCTGTAAGGGTTTGTGAGGCAGGTTACAATATAAGCAAGTCGTACATTATATAGTGGAAGAACTTACATCTATATCAAAACAGATCTTCAACATATTAGCATACACTTCCTCAATCCCTTCACACTCATGGGTGTCGTATATGTTGAATACATTGTCCGTTTCCAAACAGGATATACAGCCGTATGTTACAGACATTATTGCTATAAATTAGTTTCATTAATTATTTATTTTTCGATTTTTACGAAACACAACATATTTTTCAGCAACCATCCAAAGAACAAAACAAAACAAACTGACAGAAAGCCAGCTGTCTGTCACTGTCAGCTGTGTGCAGTGTTGCCACATGGTGAAAGCGTGAAATCCGCATTTTCATTTAAAAAATCCGTATAAAATCAGTATTTATTTATCATTTTGAATAACATTTCGTGATTGTATAAAAATTAAAACTCTGATTATTTATTATAGATATCTATATTTTAATATATCTGAATTAATATTTAAGGTGATTTAAGTCAATACGACTTAATACGAGGCGATTTCCCTAAAAGTTGTTTTGTGTGTAGCAAGCAACTTAAGTAGTTCTCCGATCCGATACGATCCGACAGATATAAACTATGGTTAATAATGATTACTACGGATAACAATATATCGGAATAATGGTCTGTGCTGTACTGTAAATCCGTATAAATATCCGTAAACTTCGAAAATCCGTACATAAGGCAACACTGGTTGTGTATACGGCTGAAAAGACTTGAATCCAAGCCAGAAAAAAATATTATTAAAAAAAAAGATGTTTATTTATGTGTGTGTGTGTGTGTGTGTGTGTCAAGTGTCAAGCAAGTGTCATTTTTTTTTTTTTTAGTTTCTTTCTCCCTTATGGGAAAGGCAAAGGGATCTAAGCCCATACAGCCTAGTCTTTAGTAGTTTCTTGCATTATCCAAAAATGTCTTCATCTTCAGTCATTATTTCTTCAGTTTTATTTCGTCGTCCGTCTTTAGTCATTCATTTCTTGCATCTTTGATTTCAGCTTTGTAGATTTTCAAATTCGCGGCCGTCATAGTCAGGAGAATCATCATGTGCGCAACGCTAGGGCTATTTCCGGTTTAGGGATCAGTGAACAGACTGTTGAATTTTCGTCAATTAGATCATATCGGCATCTTGTTGACATTGCGGATGAAGTTTGTTTTGGTACGGGTAAACCGATGGTCATTATAGGTGCAGATAACTGGCATCTCACGATTCCGCTCGCTGTTCGCAGGGGTGGTGCAAACCAGCCTGTAGCGACCTTAACTCGTCTTGGGTGGGTCCTGTTTGGTTTTGTTTCGGGAAAGACTCAACCAACTCTTTTCATCAACCATGTTTCTTTTGAAGAGTATTCCCTTGATACTGAGTCTTCCCTTGAGGTTTGGCGTTATGTGCCTACTCGCCTGAATGTTGCTGATGATGCAACTAGGCCTGGTTCTATATGACAGTAATTGTCATTGGCTTGTGGGTCCTTCTTTTTTAGCTCTGCCTTCAGCAGAGTGGCCCACAGAGCCAACTTTTTTCATGCGCTTCCTGTAGAAGAGCTCAAGAAGCAACCTGAGCAAGTTTTTTCGGTTGCAGTTTTATCTTTGCCTACTCCTGTAGTTGCAGACCCATTACGTTTTAGTAGTTGGCTCAGGTTGGTTCGGGCTACAGCGCGGGTCCATAAAGCGGCCCAACATTTTCGGCAACTTTTAGGCAAAAACAAAAATTCTAAATTTGATTCGCGTATTTCTTCTCGCGATTTAGTAAATTCGGAAGAGAGGCTACTACTCTTTGCACAGTTGGATTCCTTCCCGCAAGAATACCGAGCTTTGAAGACTGGATACCAAGTTCCCAGACAGAGCCGTTTAAAGAAGTGGGCCTTAAAATTGGACGATTCAGGCCTGATCCGACTTGCTGGAAGAACTGCTGCAGCTCAAATCCCAACAGAGGTGACCAATCCCATCGTGCTAGACGGGCGGCATTATATCGTCCGCCTTCTGGTTCGTCATTATCACCACTGGGCAGCCTGTCGCGAAGGGTGTATGGGTGTGTGTGTTTGGCTAGATATCACACAATGTATGGGGATGTTAGTTCGCGAATAACATGAGGAATTGAAGCTCACCTTCAGTTCCTCCTTGCCTGGTTTCATTTACTGCTTCGCTTTGTTAATAAGTTGTCTCTCCTATCCTGTCACTGAAGGCTCCTCTTTGCAACTCCTTATCCACCACCTGTAAATTTAATACACACTGAACTCGTGTGAACTAAGTGGTTTGGTATCCTAGCTCAGTATATAAGTTATGAATGAATATCTATTGTGATAATAAAGATTTCCCATTTAGAATTATATAGATTGATATCACGTTAACCTCTTTACAATGTAGTACTCATTATCATCAACTCTTTAAACAAATACTTGTTGTCATATCTCTGAGTAAACACTCATGCATGTTCTGGAGCTGTCACTTGTCATTCGTCCCCCTGAGCAAACGCTCGTCATCACCCCCCCAAGTAATAGTCATTGTCATGTCCTTGAGCCTCCGCTCTCAGGCCTCCGCCTGTCATACGTGCTGAGCCGCCGCTCTTAGGCCTTCGCCCTCCATGCGTGCTGAGCCGCCGCTCTTAGGCCTACGCCCTCTATGCGTGCTGAGCCGCCGCTCTTAGGCCTTCGCCCACTGTGCGTGCTGAGCCGCCGCTCTTAGGCCTTCGCCCACTGTGCGTGCTGAGCCGCCGCTCTTAGGCCTTCGCCCACTGTGCGTGCTGAGCCGCCGCTCTTAGGCCTACGCCCTCTATGCGTGCTGAGCCGCCGCTCTTAGGCCTTCGCCCACTGTGCGTGCTGAGCCGCCGCTCTTAGGCCTTCGCCCACTGTGCGTGCTGAGCCGCCGCTCTTAGGCCTTCGCCCACTATGCGTGCTGAGCCGCCGCTCTTAGGCCTTCGCCCACTGTGCGTGCTGAGCCGCCGCTCTTAGGCCTGCGCCCGTCATACTTCAGGTGGGTCTCTTACCCAGGAGCTCCAAACAGTACTGCCGGCATACTTCGATCATTCATCATATCAGTCAGTGGCCTCGCGCCAGTCACTCCTTCATTGTCAATTAGTCCAACGTCTTATAGAAAGTAAATACGGTAAGGAAATGAAGTGATATCAAATCAAACAACATTATTATTTAAGATATAAGACGGTTAAACATTCATCAACGTTTTAGAATCTTTGTGAATTGCTATAGGACTAATTTACTATGACTTTATATTTATCAACTAAGTTAGAATAACTAGGTAACCAAAAACACTTAGCTGTAGCTTAAGAGGCTGGCTCTTAAGCAAGATTATCCTTTTTAACAATGATAAACTTTCAATTTAACTTCTTGCCGTGGCGGTATTTAGTTACTGTGTTTGACATATGCATGCCATAGATAATAGAATTAGTCTTTACTCTATTGATATTTACTGACCTGGCATCTCGTGATATTTGGGACATCGTGGAACTCCACGACACTCCCCACGACGGAAGAATGATTACAATGTGTCTAATATATTTCGCGTCCACTCTCTTATCTTCTCTCTAGCTTTAATGGACGCTGTTCTCATGTTTCTTCCATCTCCCGACTCTCCCTTATTCATACTTTCAGATTTGTCACTACAGTCTTCAAGGCTATCAGTAGAAACTTCTATTTCTCCGTTATTTCCTTCCTCTCTTTCAGGAACAAGAATGTTTCTAGACGTTTCCTCTGAGACGCCTGCAACGTTACCGATATCTGAATTGCCTTCAGATTTCTTTGCTTCTTCAAGATTAGAGGGTATGCTTTGTTCATCCGTAAAGTTTGGAGCAAGTACTATCTCCATAGGTTCTGTGCCAAGAATCTCCGAAGTGTTCGAATTTACCTCTTTGTCGTTAGTCTTTACATTTAATTCTTCGTCATCCATTTCTAGAGGGTATAACTGCCCTATAGACCTGATGAATTCTTTATTTCCGACCATTACTTTAGCTACTCTTATTAAACCATCGGCTCCTTTCATTAAGGAAGTTATCTTACCGACTTTCCATCCTGCTCTATTTTTATTATCGTCTTTGATTTGTACGACATGTCCTATCTCTGGCTTAACCTTCGAGGTCACTCTCGGTTCCTTGGGCGAGTTTCTATATCTCTCTCGAAGACTTGGTAGGTATCTATTAAGGAACATTTCTTTAAATTCCTGTAATATGTTAAGAGCTCTCTTCCAACCTTTAATCAAATCAGTCTTGGTTGTGGTATATACTGGTATAATGTCTTTATCGGAATTCTCGATTGTGATGCAATTTCCCATGGTGAGAAAGTCAGAGGGTTTCAAGATGTGATCAATTTCTGAGTCAACACATGTCAATGGTCTGGAATTAATTACAGCTTCTATTTCCTTAACGACAGTTACTAATTGTGTGTCCTTTAGTAGATGTTTTTGTAAAGTTCTTTTCATACAATTTTTAACTAATCCAACAAGTCTTTCGTAAAAACCGCCAAACCATGGTGCTAACTGTGGTATAAATCTCCATTTAATTTGTTTGTCGATACAATACTGACTTGAGAGTACTTCGGAAATGAGTTTAAAGTAAAGAGCATTATCAGATGTTATTAGTGTTGGAATTCCCCTGTTAGATATCATTCTCCGCAAAGCTAACAATCCCTCCTCTGCGGTAAGGTCTTGAACGACTTCAAGATGTATCGCTCTTACAGCAAGGCAGGTGAAAAGACAAATCCACCTTTTACTAGATGCATTCTCATTGTTAACGAAAAGGGGTCCTAAGTAGTCTATTCCCACGAATGTAAATGGTGAACTGTAATTCACTCGTTCCGCTGGAAGAGCTGGAGTGGGTGGTAGCTTATACGGACCACCATTATGTTTAACACACTGTTGACATTTCCTTAATATCCTTTGTACTTGACTTTTGCCTTGTGGGATCCAAAATGTTTGTCTGATTATGCTTAGCGTATGATTTACGCCTACATGATAATTATTTTCATGTGTTTCTTTAATCACATTTTCTGTGAACTCACACTTCTTCGGTATGAGTACCGGATACCGTTTGTCATAGGACCAATTTGTGTTCTTCAGGCGACCTTTACAACGTAAAAGTCCGTCTATATCAACAAATAAACCTAAATTTCTTTTAAGATTTGTTTCTGTTCCATGAAGTTCGTCAGGAAAATGTTCGGCTTGTATTTCCTTCAATTTTTCCATTTTATTTTCTACTATATTACTTATAGTTGGATTCACCGTCTCTTCTCTATGTGTTTCTTTTTTGTTATTATTCACGACTACTCTCTTTTTTCTCGATGTTTCTCTCGATTCCGAGAGATCCTCCCCGACTAAAAGAGAAGAGATAGGCGGAGAATATGAAGGCCAAACTTCCTGTGTCTGCAATAGGAATTGAGGTCCATTTAACCAACGGTCCTTTTCTTCTTTGTTGCTATATGGTCTTGTTGCTACATCTGCGGTGTTTAGCTCTGATGGTGTATATCTGATTGTTAAATCCTTGTTTTTCTTTATTTCTTCGATTCTCCTAGCAACGAAGGGTGTTAGGAGTTTGTCTGAATTATACCAATCTATAACTATTTTGCTATCTGTCCAGAGAGTCTGACACGATATAGATCTTTTAAGGGATGAAAGAACAAATTTAATAAGTCTGCTTCCTATGAGCACTCCTAATAGTTCCAATCGTGGTATTTTTAGATGATCTTGGTCCTTCAAAGGAACTAAACGTGATTTACCAATCACGTAGCGCAATTCTTTCCCGTTTGAAATATATACGACTGCGGCGTACGCTTTTAATGATGCATCTGTAAAACAGTGTATTTGATATGGTTCTGCATTACAAGATTTTAGATATCTTCTAGGTAACTTTATATCAGATATATCTTTTAATTCTGTATGAATACTTGACCAGTCGTCGATCATTTCTTGGGGTAGAGGTGTGTCCCATTTGATTTTCAGCTTCCACAATTCTTGGAAAAATAATTTTGCAGAAAGTGTATATGGTGCGGAGTATCCACATGGATCGTAGATTGAAGCAATTACCTTTAAAACTTCTCTTTTTGTTTTTATGTGAGTATTAATGTTAAATCTCAATTTCAATGTATCCTCTTCTAAATCCCAATCCAATCCTAATATCTTTACTATTTTTTCTTTGCCTTTTGATTCTTCTGGTATTTGATTCATAAAATCACACGAATTCGAGTTCCATTCTCTCAGATTCATTGAAATCTGACGAAAAGTTTCCGTAGATTCTTCGTATAATTTTAAAGCTCTTTCTTCATCTGGTGTTCCCGTAATCAGGTTGTCGACGTAAATATCATCAGAGAGTTCTCTAATACTTTGTTCATTCGACTTAGATAGGTGCTGTTTTATTGTAGCATTTAGGATGAACGGGCTAGAAATGACTCCGAACGGGACTCTACAGAATCGCATAGTTACGAGATTCTCTGGTGTGGCCGATTTTGTCTTATCCTTAATCCACAGAAATCGTGTTACGTCTCGGTCAGGTTCATGTAAGGCGATTTGGAGGAAAGCCTTCTCTACATCTGCCGATAACGCAATCTTGTGGTCTCTAAACCTAATAAGAAGACTCGTCAGATCTGCGAGCATTGTTGGGCCACAATATAAACACTGGTTGAGACTTTTATTACCTTTAGTCTTTGCAGAGGCGTCGTAAACTATTCTCAAAGGTTTCCCTTCATGAGTCACCCCATGGTGAGGTAGATAGTGTACCGGATGTTCTACTTCTTTCATTGGTTCTTGAACGATTTCAATTATGCCTCTTTCAATTTGGTCTTTCAATGTTTCGTCGTAAATGTTCAGTGTCTCGCTATCTATTCTTTTCAACATTCCAACAAGACGTCCAAATGCAAGACCGTAATTGGTTGGTAAAGTTGGTGGATAGATAATCCAAGGCCAACTTACTGTATACCTGTTATTTATTATTTCCGTAGTTCGATTAAAATTGTGTACAGCTTCTTCTTCTCGACTGGTTTTTGGTGAATCTCTTATGCCTATAGATTCAAGTTCCCAAAGAAAGGTTACGTCTCCTTCATTTATGGGAGGATCTGGTTTAATAAGTTTAATGTCCGTTCCGGTTTGAAAGTATGTTACTACCGACAATGTATCCATTAACATTGGATCTCGTTTCCCAGAGAGTATCCAGCCAAATTCTGATTCTATCAAAAACAAATTTTCTTTTAATTGTTTTTTCCTCATAGACATGAATTTGAAGTAATAGTCATTTCCTATCAAAATGTCTACTCGGTCTGATAATGATCCATCATCAGCGAGTGTTTCTTTAATTTTCCAACTGCTCAACTCCCTTTCAGGGTACGGAACGCCTTGTGATATAATTGGTACTACGTTGGCATATATTACTTTCTTTCCTTGAGTTCTTGTCTTTAGTTCAATCTTAACCACCGGGCTTTTAAATTCCTTCGGTGACTTAGATCCAAAGGTAAACACCGATAAATTATCTTCATCTTCTATTTGCAGGTCGAGCTTAGTAGCTAAATCTTGCGTTATGTATGTACGTTGACTTCCGGAATCCAGTAGAACGCGACAACGTATAGCAGATGAGTCATTATCATAACGCCGGGCTTCCACTATAGCTGTTTGTAGTACTGTGGCACCTGTGGTGTGGATATGCATTGCTGTACTAGTTTCCGATTTTAATTTGAATATTTTAGGACATAGAGCCCTATTATGTTCGTTCTTCTTATTGCAATGAAAACAAGAAATAGTTCTTTTACAATTTGCTTTTGAATGTCCTTCTGAAAGGCAAGAGTAACATCTCCCTTTAAGTTTTCCTTTTCTTTCCATTATAGTAGGAAATTTTTTGCATTGGTCACTGTAATGTGGATTTTGACAAAATATACATTGCATTCTTTTTCTCTTTATATTCTGTAAATTGAACCTGTGTTCCTCAGGTTTTCTTTTGAGTTGTTTTTTGTCGTTTTGAGACGAGGATTGTCTTTCACCTTCAAATCGTTTTTCTGATGGCTTCTTTTCTTGACTATTTCTGTATTTCCACGAGTATAATTTTCTTTCCCTTTTAGAGGCTTGCGTAAATGTATTAGGTTTATAACGGGTTTCGGTATGGTGAGGGCCTGTGCTTTGACCAGTTCTTCTCACTGACGCCTTTGTATGTAAGACTTGTGTAGTATATTCCGATTTAGGATCGTCTACAGTCATTCTTTGGGCATCTTCCCTAGCAGATATGATTATTTCGAGTTGTTGTCGTATTGTATTAATAGATTCTGTGTTGGCTTTTAGTCGTACTTCGTACAGTATATCTGCAGGCATTTTCTCTAAAATCAGGAATCGTAGATGATTATGGTTTATATCTTCGCCTAAAGACTTTAATACCCTGAGATGTCTTTCAATCTCATTTAAAGTATTTCTTACTTCTTTTAAATCTCCTTCAGGGGCAGCTTTTACCCTGTATAAAGCAGAATAATGCGCGTCGATAATATGATTGGTCTTCCCATACCTGTTTATTAAGGTAGTTACTGCAATGTCATAATTTGCATTAGTTATTTCTAGTCCATCTATAGCTTTCCTTGCATCACCCTTAAGTGAGGCTTTAAGATAGAGCAGCTTGTCAACGGATGATAGGTTTCTATTCCCTATATTAGATTCAAATTGATCCCAAAATTGATGCCAATTCAGGATACTACCATCAAATTCCGGTAAGTTTAGTTTAGGTAGTCTACTAGATGAAGTATCTGCTGCTGAAGTATTTTTCGCCTTAGTATTCAGTTGTGCTTCTATGTGCGCTAAATTGTCTTCAGCCTTTAATTGAATTTCTGAAATTCTACTTATCTCATCGGCTGATGGACTGCTAACAAGTCTGAAGTAATTCAGAAGATCATCGCTTAATCTTTTTAGAAGTCTACTAAGTTTCGTCTTATAAAACTCAGCCTTAGCTAGATCCTCATTATTGTTGTAAGGGAGAGATTGGGAAGAGTACGACAATTTGTCGATTTCATCGATCAGTAGTTTGAGTCTACTCAGTAGAATTTCGTCCATTTTATTCGTAGCTGAACGTATTTGTGAGAATTTCCAATCTGTAATAAATGTAGCTATAGGTAATTGATATCCCTTTACTTAACAGCAGGTAAATCATCTAATTGCTATTTAAACCATTAAATTATTATTGTTATTGTATCTCAATAAAGTTAATTCATGATTGTCATATAAAATTTTATTGGAATTTACGCAGTTATAGTTTATTAATTTTAAAGTAATTTATTTATATATAACACTCATTATGTATATTTTAAAGAAATTTATTTTAACTGGTTTAATTTTATTTACTGTAAATAAATTTCAATGTTATTATTTATTTTAAAATAGTCACATTTATTATCTTATAATTTCCGTTAGTATTATCATTACATGACTAAATTAATTTAACTCAAACAGAAATGTTTTACTAAGTACTTGTAAATTTTTAAACAAATATTTACTAACTTTACCACTTTCACCTTAATGTATGGCCTTTATAAGGGACCTATACTCATCATAATGTAAGATGACCTGTAATCACCGTATATATTTAAAATTTTAAACTTTTTTGAAATTCACCGTGTATACTGAAAAATTTAAAATTCACCCTGTATACTTAAATTATGAAAATTAAATTTTATTTTAAAGTTAGATAATGCATAGCAGAATTTCAATGTATTTCACCCCTTGTCCTTTCAACTAGATGAAATAAATACATTAAACTTCTACTTCAATTCTATGTTCTCATTTGGTAAATTGATTCTATACAAACATGTATGTAACTTTCATGAACATGAAAGTGTCTGTTTAGGTCTGAATAAGAGGATAAAATTTAATTGCAATGTACCTATGCTTCATGTGCATAGATATTGTTAAACAATTTTCACATCAACCAACAATTTTGTACACAAGTAAATCAGCTACCGCTCGTTTTAAAAACAAATCATAGAATATTTAAATCTATTCTGTTCATAGACTGAAATTAAACTTAAACTTCAAACAAACTGTAAGTTATAGATAGTCTGCATTTACTAAATGGATTAACATATGAAACATTTGTTCCCCGCTGTAAGCTTTCTATGTAAATTGATTAAACTTGTAGTAGATTGCACCAGGTTGATAAGTAATACATAAATCACATACCTCTAGGTTTCTTCTGTATGAAGATTGGGTAGCCAGCAGGGTACCTATGTCCCTTGTGACTGGATTTATTAACGTTTTCCTGTTCGAGAAATAATGTATGCACTTTATTATTTGTTCGATAGGGTTTTATGGCATGAAATTAGTTTTAGGTTGATTTAAATGTACCTCTAAAGTTCTCTTATGATCTGGACTTCACTCAACTACTCGTACATAGGTACACACCTACCTACATACATTTGGACCAAATAAACTACAAAACCTTTGTAACAAATTCGACTAAGTATCACGAATCTGGTTTATAACAAATAACACTGAAATATACTTGTTCCAAGGTATGGTACGGTGTAAATTTTAAAATAAGAAAGGCGTTGATGTCTGATGATGCTCACTTGTTTTTGCAATAAGATTCTAATTGGAATGGTCCTTTGGTAGCTAAAGGGGTTATGCCAGTTCACTTACAGATGGTCTATTACTACTAGACGTGGTTTCTATCACTTTACAGCGAATAAGTTTCCAATCAACAACAAGTACTTGAGTGACGCCGACGCCATTCGACATCATCGGTATGGTTTTGGTTTGTGAAATATTGTTTTTGCTACATAGGTAGTTGAATTCTACTACTGTCTACTTGTCGTTTAATACTGTAGTTTCAAATCAAATAATTTAAACATAAGGCTCACCTTTTTCAAGTATTTCCTTTCACAACAAACACTAATTCAATCACGAAAGAAAGTGAAGTGACGCCATGCCGGCCGGATGTTCCTATTCTTTTTTGCCAAATACTTATTATTAAAGCAAAGTTCCGCACACGATATATACTGTATTTTAATTTCGAAATATTTAATTTTATTCAAAAGAAATGAAGTACTGTCAATAGATATGTAAGATATTGAGTTAAAATAGGAAAACTTTCGTGGCTCACAAAATATCACTTCCGGTTTGACGCTGTGTGCGTCCTTTCGAGAGAACAGGTTTTCTTCAAAACTATGAGATACGTTACTTATTAAAATAGGTAAAAACACGTTTCTTGATTTAATAGTAATTTTAGAACTTCAGGTATCTTTGTTTATTTCACATTTTTATAAGAAATAATTCAGGTGATAATATCAAAACGTGCATAGTAGCGCCATCTAGTGACCAGGAGAGACAACTTCTTCATAAACATTTTCAAGTATCTTTTGCTTTCAAATCTCAATTTGTTAATTAAATCTCAGCTTCACTCCACCATGTCGCGAAGGGTGTATGGGTGTGTGTGTTTGGCTAGATATCACACAATGTATGGGGATGTTAGTTCGCGAATAACATGAGGAATTGAAGCTCACCTTCAGTTCCTCCTTGCCTGGTTTCATTTACTGCTTCGCTTTGTTAATAAGTTGTCTCTCCTATCCTGTCACTGAAGGCTCCTCTTTGCAACTCCTTATCCACCACCTGTAAATTTAATACACACTGAACTCGTGTGAACTAAGTGGTTTGGTATCCTAGCTCAGTATATAAGTTATGAATGAATATCTATTGTGATAATAAAGATTTCCCATTTAGAATTATATAGATTGATATCACGTTAACCTCTTTACAATGTAGTACTCATTATCATCAACTCTTTAAACAAATACTTGTTGTCATATCTCTGAGTAAACACTCATGCATGTTCTGGAGCTGTCACTTGTCATTCGTCCCCCTGAGCAAACGCTCGTCATCACCCCCCCAAGTAATAGTCATTGTCATGTCCTTGAGCCTCCGCTCTCAGGCCTCCGCCTGTCATACGTGCTGAGCCGCCGCTCTTAGGCCTTCGCCCTCCATGCGTGCTGAGCCGCCGCTCTTAGGCCTACGCCCTCTATGCGTGCTGAGCCGCCGCTCTTAGGCCTTCGCCCACTGTGCGTGCTGAGCCGCCGCTCTTAGGCCTTCGCCCACTGTGCGTGCTGAGCCGCCGCTCTTAGGCCTTCGCCCACTGTGCGTGCTGAGCCGCCGCTCTTAGGCCTACGCCCTCTATGCGTGCTGAGCCGCCGCTCTTAGGCCTTCGCCCACTGTGCGTGCTGAGCCGCCGCTCTTAGGCCTTCGCCCACTGTGCGTGCTGAGCCGCCGCTCTTAGGCCTTCGCCCACTATGCGTGCTGAGCCGCCGCTCTTAGGCCTTCGCCCACTGTGCGTGCTGAGCCGCCGCTCTTAGGCCTGCGCCCGTCATACTTCAGGTGGGTCTCTTACCCAGGAGCTCCAAACAGTACTGCCGGCATACTTCGATCATTCATCATATCAGTCAGTGGCCTCGCGCCAGTCACTCCTTCATTGTCAATTAGTCCAACGTCTTATAGAAAGTAAATACGGTAAGGAAATGAAGTGATATCAAATCAAACAACATTATTATTTAAGATATAAGACGGTTAAACATTCATCAACGTTTTAGAATCTTTGTGAATTGCTATAGGACTAATTTACTATGACTTTATATTTATCAACTAAGTTAGAATAACTAGGTAACCAAAAACACTTAGCTGTAGCTTAAGAGGCTGGCTCTTAAGCAAGATTATCCTTTTTAACAATGATAAACTTTCAATTTAACTTCTTGCCGTGGCGGTATTTAGTTACTGTGTTTGACATATGCATGCCATAGATAATAGAATTAGTCTTTACTCTATTGATATTTACTGACCTGGCATCTCGTGATATTTGGGACATCGTGGAACTCCACGACACAGCCCATGCAAATCAGGAGACGGTGGTGAATGAGATCCGGCAGCGTTACTTCGTCCTGGGACTACGCCCTGCCGTGAAGGCTGTTGCGAAGTCTTGCCCATTCTGCAGGCTTAAGAAAGGGGTTCCATCCTTTCCGCCGACTGGAGACTTGCCGCAGGAAAGATTTGCTGTTGGAGAGCGTCCTTTTACGAATGTCGGCTTGGATTATTTTGGACCAGTAAGCGTCTCGGTTGGACGAAGATGTGAGAAGCGTTGGGTAGCTCTTTTTACTTGCCTCACTATCCGTGCAATTCATTTGGAGATTGTTGGTAGCCTCTCCTCCGACTCTGCTATCATGGCTTTGCGTCGTTTTGTAGCAAGGCGTGGTTGTCCTTCTGTTATCGTTTCGGATAACGGGACAGCTTTTGTAGGAGCGGACAAGATTATTTCAGCGGCCACTGATTTAAATATTAATTGGAAGTTTATTCCACCTGCTTCTCCTTTTATGGGTGGCTGCTGGGAGCGTCTAGTCCGTTCCGTCAAGGTTGCTCTTTCTGCCACTTTGTTTGAACGTTCTCCAAGGGAAGAGGTTTTCGGCACTTTGCTCTGTGAAGCCGAGGCTTTGATTAATTCGCGGCCACTGACCCATGTTTCAGTGGATCCTCATGATGATGAAGCGATCACTCCAAGTCATTTTCTGCTCGGCACCTCTTCTCCTTATTGGCGTTTGGCAGAAGCAAATGATGCTGATCTTGTGCGTCGTGTTAGTTGGCGAAAGGGTCTCCGATTGGCCGATCATTTTTGGTCCAGATGGGTTCGGGAGTATCTTCCTCAATTAACTCCACGCACAAGTCAGGGGTCACAGTCCTCTATCAAGGTGGGTGATCCTGTCTTGATAGTCGACGGCAATTTACCTCGAGGTACCTGGCCACGTGGGCGCATATCAGCGTCTTTTCCAGGAAAGGATGGCGTGGTCAGGGTGGTCGACGTACAGACCAGTGGAGGGACGCTTCGCAGGCCTTTGAGGAAACTTGTTCTGTTAAATTAAATTTTCTTGCGAAGGTCTCTCCCTATCTCATTCCTTTTATAAAGTTTTTTTGTTTTTATATAGCCTTTTTTGTTTTTATATTGCCTTTTTGTTTTATTTCTAGGTACTCATCTAGACTTCTATTTTCCGGCCAGTCAAGTTTTAGTCAAGTTTCGCGACCCCCCATTTCCGTGCCTTCTTGCACTTAGCCGATGGCGCTTCCCGTCCCTTTCTTGGGCTTCTAGTTCCCTTGGTCAATTTTAAACCGCATTTTGGTGGGGGGGAGGGCCCGTCTGTCTGCGAGTCACTTTCCCTCGCGGTACTCTCTGAGAGTTTTTCCCTGCCGTCTTGGACGGTCTGACCGTGGGGCCCCAATGCTTTTTCTTTAAGCAGAGGGAAGCGCTTCTTTATTCGTCGGCTACTATAAATGGTGTGCTACACCGGGGGGTGCCATGTTGCCGACGTCGACGACTGGCTGGAAAATGGAAGGTTTTAGATGAGTACTAACATTTTATATTTGGAATTTTTATACTTTTTTGTCATCTGTTTTTTGTTCTTTTTTGTTTAGTCGCAATAAATTGTTTACTGAAATGGTCGATTTCATTCTCTACAGTGTGTAGCAAGCAACTTAAGTAGTTCTCCGATCCGATACGATCCGACAGATATAAACTATGGTTAATAATGATTACTACGGATAACAATATATCGGAATAATGGTCTGTGCTGTACTGTAAATCCGTATAAATATCCGTAAACTTCGAAAATCCGTACATAAGGCAACACTGGTTGTGTATACGGCTGAAAAGACTTGAATCCAAGCCAGAAAAAAATATTATTAAAAAAAAAAGATGTTTATTTGTGTGTGTGTGTGTGTGTGTGTGTGTGTGTGTGTGTGTGTGTGTGTGTCAAGTGTCAAGCAAGTGTCATTTTTTTTTTTTTTTAGTTTCTTTCTCCCTTATGGGAAAGGCAAAGGGATCTAAGCCCATACAGCCTAGTCTTTAGTAGTTTCTTGCATTATCCAAAAATGTCTTCATCTTCAGTCATTATTTCTTCAGTTTTATTTCGTCGTCCGTCTTTAGTCATTCATTTCTTGCATCCGACGTTTACGCCTTCAGTAGTTTCATTTCTTGCTACGGGATCATTGAAATGCAAGGGTGGTTCTTACATTCCAATGATACTGCAGTTTAACGCGGGGTATCAAACCAGAAACAGCTAACCACACATTATTTCTCACTTTCATTGAATAGTTCTTCTTTAACGGCACATTATCGCACTAATTCCACCATATTAACACAACAATTACCATGAAAAACTAATTTTAAAAAGGACGAAACAATGAACCCGCCATTTCTTCTCGATTCCCGCGTAAAACTCCAAGCAAGTGTCAACTGTCTGTCTATCCTTTACGTCAGTCAATGTGTGCGTGAAGGTAGCGTACCACAGAAAAAAAGCAATTGAAGCAAAAAAATATGACCAACTAAAGTAATTTGGCGAAACATTCTACTAACACAGTATAAATATAGTATGTACTACGTACATACAGTAGGATAACTTCGCGGTTTTCTGGGATTGAACGAATGAATGAATGACATGCTGTAGGGTTGAACACTGCTTGTTTTTCTTGACCACTTGATAAGTTTGCAACTAATTACTTAAAGTAAAGCCTGGCCAAATAAATAAAAAACCTGCTCTGGGGGCGTCACATTTATATTTTTACGACCATGGCAACAATTTCTCTTATAAAATTAGTTCCATTAAAATTCCAAAATATGGCGAGGTTTTTTATTTCTTTGGTTGGGCTTTATTAAAACGGTTTTCTTTGAATATAACAGCATTGAAAGATACTATATTTAAATCCCCCGTGCTTTATAGAAGAGAAATATATACCTACTCGGTCCGATTACTTTAATAATAGCTCAAGGTCATGACTTCCTGCACTACAAGAAAAGTTAACGTAGTAACTGGTAAAGAAGAACATTCTTATTTACCAGTTACTACGTTTAAAATACCTCAAAACACTAATACACAAATTATAAAGAATAATCTTAATAATAATCCTAATCTACTTACCTCACTGGAACACTTGGTAATTTAAAAAAATATTAATATCTTGATTAATTTAAACATTAATACACGGAACAATATCTCATGTTATTTGGCATTGCTTTTATTATTTGTTTCTCTAAATCACGCAAAAAAAATATTTAAATTTTTATTTTACGCCCGTTCGAGAGAATGCCACAACCCTAGTTGCAGCCCGAAGTAACCAGAGATTTCGAAGCGCGCCAAAATGACACTTTTGTATGGAGTTACACTACGGTATACGGTGCTACTAATGTACTTCTCTTAGTACTTGGCTTATATTAAATAAACAACGAAATATTCTTGAAACTCTGCGTCTAATCTGCGTGTGTTATGCAGAAATTCATAATCATGGGGACGAAGATATTAAATAATACTTTGTGATCGGACCATAAAAAAAGTTCGAATTAACTAAATTAACGTTCTTCGTTCAATCTCAATCAAAACTACATTCAAACCCACGAGAAAAATGAAAAAACTGTTAAACAAACGTCGATTTTACGCGTAGTTTGCATTAGTTTAGAGGGCATACGAAAACATTCCACTTAAATTAAGCTAAATTTGACAGCTGTGCTGCTTATTTTAAATATAATTCATTCAAAATTAAATTAATTCATCTCCCATCCTTTTCGATTCCCATAAGAATGAAAGAGACCAACAACTTAAATTTAGAGATTTTAGCGGCCGCGCTGTAATTGAGCCCAATCATACTAATATTATAAAGAGGAAAGATTTGTATCGTGTGTGTGTGTTTGTATATTTGTAATGAATAAATTCAAAAACTAGGTACTGAACCGATTTCAAAAATTCTTTCACCATTAGAAAGCTACATTCACTCATAGTAACATAGGCTAAATTAAGGCTATTATAAGGAGTAACATAGGCTAAATTAAGGCTATTATAAAATTAGTTCCATTGAAATTCCACGATATGTCGATAGATGGATGGCGAGGGTTTTTTTAATTTCTCTGGTCAGGCTTAATAAATAATAATATCTTCACTCATTCCCTTATTATCAATGATTATGATTATGAAAACATAACTAACACTCATACATTCAACACACATTTATAACACTTAAATTTAACACAGTTTTTTTATTTATTTTATGTAAGTATTGCTAAAAGCGAAGCGCAGCCTTTCTAAACTCTTTGGGTGGGTGGGTAGACTAATGAGCAACTATATTAATTTCTTGAAGTGTAAGAATTTTCGATTTGTTTATTGTGTACGCTACGCTACCTTCACAGACACCAATCAGTTGTTGACTTTGCTTGACACTGACAGCATTTGCTCGCGAACAGTTGTGTTTTGTAAATAATGAAGCTATTTTATTACTTTTCGCCTCAGGCGTTTAATTTTATACATTGATAGAATAGAAAGTGTCCACGGCACACACGTATGGCATCACGCGAGTGGTTAAAGTTCGATAACCCTCAAAATTTGCAGAGATAATTATGAAAGAACTTTGCTCCGAGTTTTTAGTTGGTGTTCATTATCGTAAATTAAAATAAAACTCACTTGTAATTTTATAACTGAAATTGTATTAGAGAGGCACGATGAAGTTCAAGATCAACAGGAAGCTGTTGCCAGTGAAGGCTCATTTCTTCTTCTTTTTTGCTGGTAAGTTTACAAAGTTCTTTTTAACTTTCAGTTTATATAATAAGACTGGAGTTCACCAACAGATGTTTAAATTTTAAACAGTCGTTTAAGTCTTAAACGACTGTTTAACAATATTTTGCTGTTCACCAAGCACTAACCATTGATTAAGTCTGTTAATCAACTGTTTAACTTAAACGAAGTATTGAACTTAGTTTAACCATTGGTTAGTTGCTCCCCAACGTTATTCATCACATCAGTTTTGAAAAAATAAAAATGCAAGACGCTTTAAATTATATCTTTGAAGAGAATAACGTGTTAGATGATTTTGAAGCTATTGAGCGAATTTTACGCGCACCTCGTTTTTTTCAAATACGGCGCAATTATTTCGAGGAATATGACGAGAAAGCTTTCGGAATAAGATTTCGTTTATACAAACATAGAGCCTTGGAATTGCTTAATTTAATGTAATGTACTGTGAGCGTTAAATTCTTGAGCCAGACGCTGCCAACCTCTTGCTTTTTCGGCATTGGTTGTAGCGTCTGATTTTTTATTTTCTATCACCTCTTTGTATTTTCCTACAAGTTCCGTTAGTACGGATTTCCCATCATGGGTGAAATTTGTAGTTCGCTTTCGTTTATCCTCCATAATCGACGAAAATAAAATACTTGATTAAACAACAACACTGTGACGCTACGCACCGCACGCACTAACGTGACGTGACTGACACTCAGACAGACGACGAGTAGAAAAAGGATGCTAAATAATAAAGACGTTCGCGCTAACGGACATTGCGTTGACATAGTGGGCATTTCTTTTAGTAGTATAATTAGTGTTACGCTGTAATTTTTGGATGTCGGTCGCTTAAAAGCAAACTTATGCAGGTACATGACCATCTTTACAAAATAACATTAAGCCATTCAATCATTTACGACCCATTCATTCAAAAACGTTTGTTTAGTTAACCGTTCGTTAGAAATGGGTGGTGAACATTAAAAAAACGCGGTTTGTTTAAACAACTGTTAAATTTTAACGGGGTGGTTACGTAATCAATGGTTATGTTGTAGTTGGTGAACTTAGGCCTAAAACTAGTTCCCGCCCCGACCTCGCACGGGATAAAAATAGTTATTGTGGGTTATCATTATCACTACGTAAATAATTATGCACGTATATACACTTTGTTCTATAAATGTAGTAATAACAGCATCTAAGTTGCGCTTGTACTTATTTAAAACAATGATTGCACTGTATTGAAATGCAACTGCGCAAAAATTGCAGTTGCAGTTGATTAATTCTTTGAATGATACTCAATTTCTAATACAAAATTGTTGTGTAAAGTCAGGAAAGTGAATACATATAGTTAAATGAATCGACTAGATCTGTTGCAGCCTTTTATTTTTATATTAAAAACGAAGGTGTTTTGGTCCTGTTTGGTAGAACCCACACCTATTTTGAACTATATATTATATTTTTCATTGATAATATTATCTGTAAATGTGTTGTGACCTGTAACAATTAGCATGTTATATTATCATTGGTATATTGTCAATTTTATCTTCACAATTCTATTTATTATATTATATCACAATTTTCATATACTATGTATCCATTTTCTTGTTAGTATTATACTGTTTGAATCTGTGTCACAGAAAAAAAAGCAACACATTAACTTGGTTTAAATATGAATAGAAAATATAATAATTATGAATTACTTACTTTTGTTTAAATATCTAAATAAACCCATAGGTATAAAACAATAGGCAGGTAGGTGTAAAGAAAATGACAATACTCATAATTAAGATTTATTGTCACAGGTGCCTGCCTACTCCTGGAATGAGGTATTCGTTAATTTAATGTGATGTAATTTAAACAAAAATAAAAAAAAATTGTGAGAAGCAGAAAAAAGGCATTGATCCTCTTGAACCATTGAACATACCAAAAGCTGTTGTAAGCAATGAAACGTCGTATTTTGTGGTCATAATACCTATGCCAATTTATATAGAAAATACTAGCTTTCCGCCGCGGCTCCTACCGCGTTAACAGTTTTGCACGTGGGAATGAGGTATTTTCCCGCGATAAAAGGCAACCTATGTTACTCAGGTTGAATGTAGCTTTCTAATGGTGAAAGAATTTTTGAAATCGGTTGAGTAGTTTTTGAGTTTATTCATTACAAACATAAACAGACAATATTAAAAAAGTTTAGACACTTTAAAGAAGTAGTACTTACTAAGTATTGCAAATTCACACCTACCGCTACGGAATACAGACGCTGTCAAGGTCAACATGTCCAGCCGTGTGTGCTGGCTACTATCTATACATAATTACTAGTTTCCCGCCGCGGCTCCGCCCGCGTTTATAGTTTTTCCCGTGGGAATAAGAAATTTTCCCGCGGTAAAAGTTGGCCTATGTTCTTCCGCAACGCCTATTCTATCTTGGTGCCAACTTCGCCCGCTATAACAATTTTTCCCGTGGGAATGAGAAATTTTCCCGCGGTAAATTGTAACCTATGTTCTTTCCTAAAGTCTATTCTAACTCTGTGCCAAGTTTCACCAAAATCGGTTCAGTACTTTCGGAGCATTTTCAATTATTATATTTTACGTTTTTTTTTTACACCTTGGGTTACATTATTGAAGTTTTAGTAAGGAACCCTAATTTTTTTGAAAATAAAATTTAGCCTATGTTCCTCACGGATCATGTAGCTTCCCAACAGTGAAAGAATTTTTGAAATCGATTCAGTAGTTTCGGAGCCTATTCGATGCAAACAAACAAACAATCATTCAAAACTTTCCTCTTTATAATATTAGTATAGATTATTAACTTTAGCCAAACCACACATTGACGTGCGACGACCCTAAGGCTGTTTTTCCAGAGCCTTCGTTATTTGTCAGTGGGACGTGACGTGACCATAGGTTTTACGTGCCTTCTAAAGCACAGAATCGTCTTTCTTTTTGGATAGTTTAATTTTAGAGACTGCAATGTAATACAGTGGTCTTTGTGTCGATGATTTGCCCAATCCCTCCCAATCATAATAATAAGCCCGCCGCCCTTTTCATTTACGGCTCTCGTTGATGATTTGGCGGCAGCGGCGGCGGCGCTGGCAGCGGTGGAAAATATAAGAAAAACCGAGAGATACCGTAGACTAGTTGGTAGTGCACCTGTCTTCGAAGCACAGGGTCATTGGTTTGACCCCGCTCAAGATAAACAGTCTTATGATGAGCATTCGTGTTTGCCTTGAATCTGGATGATGTATTTCTATATAAGTATGTATCTCACCAAAAACATTCTGTAAAAAACTAGCCAACTCTCGATGGAGCTGCTTGTTTATCTCTAAAAAGTAATGAAATCTAGACAAAGTCGTACCAAGTCTAAGGTTCATTACTGCGATTTCTTTATTATTATAGTTAATGTTGTGTGACTGGGCCGTTGATTAGCGGTTCTGGCGACAGATTGGTGCAATGGAATCATGGAGCACCTGGTTTATAAAACTCCTTGTGTACCCTTCAACAGCCAAGACCTTGTGTACCCTTCAACAGCCAAGTAACACAACATTAACTATAATAAGAGCGCATTACTCGAGCGCATTACTCGCCAACAAACTGTTGCAGTTTGGCGAGACATTTATTTTCTATGTAAAATGTACCACATTGTTATTACAATAAATAAATAAAAAATAAATAAAATAATAAAGAAATCGCAGTAATGAACCTTAGACTTGGTACGACTTTGTCTAGATTTCATTACTTTTTAGAGATAAACAAGCAGCTCCATCGAGAGTTGGCTAGTTTTTTACAGAATGTTTTTGGTGAGATTTCACTTCTTTTTGTAGAAACGTGGGTATATTGATTTATTTTATTAGATTTTCTTATTTCACATAGTTTTTTTTTCTTTTTAGAAGTTGTTTTTTTATTATTACAAATCTTTCTTTTCATAAGCGCGTTTTAAAATACAGTCAGCGCCATCTAACGACGTGTGCGGGTATCACCTTCACTCCTCCATCATATTTTTAGAATTAATATTTTAGTGTAATTTGTTTATTTAATTTGTATAATGTTTGAGTAGAATAAAGTTAATCGTTCGATCTTTCGACTATTTCTTCTTGTAAACTTGTAAGTATAAGTATAAAAGCCAGTCTAGTCGTTTCCATAGTTTTCCTTTAATTTTATTTATATACGTATTAAAAGCAGAAGGGAAGGCATTCGCCCAGCAGTGGGACGCTATATGCTGGATTAAATTAGTAGATGTGTTCCACTATGCTGGATTTTTGCAATGACAGTCGATTTTTTTAAGTACCAATAGCAGAAGGGGGCGTTAGGTACCATATCTCTAATACAGCTGAAACCAGCCGACGGTTCTTCATCAGACACTTCAGGCCTTTGATTTTTGACATCAAATGAAGCGGCCCACCAACCACCATATTTTTTGTAAAGGCGGTATGTCTCGATCTCTAATAGTTTGATTGGGCTCTTGTGTTTTCTAATCAGGGTCACCAGGTACTCCAGATCTTCGATTATCCTAGTTTTTATAGTTTTCCCTTTATGTAGCCATTAAACCCTAACTCTGTACCAAATTTCAGGTCGCTGAGTTTATGGGAAGTACTAGTTCTATTTTGATGATCATGAGTGAGTGTCGAAAATGCGAAACTTTGCTTTCGCTTAACTTCGGAACTAAATGACCTACAGACTTGAAATTTCGGATTTTTAGTATGTGATCATAGCTTAATGGATGACGAAAATTTCTGCGTTCTTGTCTTATCCAGAGGTTCTCAAATAGGGGCCTGAAAATGCGGCGAAATGGTTCCAGTAAAGATGGTACGGCAGTGTTGCTTCGCGCTCGACTTGGCGGGGGCACTCCCGTGCCCCCAGATCAGGCGCTGCCTAAGAAGGTCGTGTGTGAGTTATCCCCACATAATATTATTTTAAAAAGTACAATTTTATTCCGATTCACCACATGCATAGAATTCAACTTGAAATGGACATGATCAGCTGATGTTCTTTCGCCTAGCTCGTCTATATTGAACCTTCACCTTACCTTACATGCGTTTATCTAAGCCGGTGTTATGTTATTGACCGATTCCCAGACGGATTGGTAACCGTATCGCACTTATCGCTATCAAATATCATTCAACACTTGAAATGTCGTTAACAGTTTACATAATCGCTAACTGTACCAGCTCGTGTAAATAATTTTTAGATCCCTACTTCAAGTCTATAGATTCTTATTTAAAGCAGGCAGATCTTGTTCGTCGTCTAATATATCTTGTATTTTTTTAATTTAATTCAAGCACAGAATAGGTAAATAATTGATTCAAGACTAAACGGATTGTAAACAAATTGAGGCATAATTAAATTATTGAGTGTGTCGTATGGATGGAAGTAAGAAGAAGTTTTCTTTTTACCTATAAAATAAAAAATAAAAATACACTTAAAGTTGTGGGACGGGAAACTACATAGTAAAGTCACAAATGAAATGAAATGAAATATGTTTTATTCGAAGTAAGATTTTACAAATCACTTTTCGACGTCGAGGCGAGTTCACAATTTGGCTGTCTTCTGTGGAGAAGAACCCGCCGGAAGAAATTCCACAGGCGTTGCACAAAAAAAATTAATTCCGTAGGGAAGGTGAAAAGACAATTTATGATAGCATCGCACTGCGCGTGCGATCCGACGACCCCGCGGATTGACCGGCAGATTGATCGTGTCATGTGGGAGTTCCTGTCACCTCATCACCTCATCACCGCCCTTGACATTGCATTGAATCGCGTCACAAACAGTCACAATTACATAACTAGAATGCCTAGTGCTTGACGCGGGGTATCGCGCCGCGCGGAGCGTGTAGATTAGATGCAATACAGCGATGAACATGTAGGACTTTGCACCGTTCTTAAGTCCATTAAATAAGAAACAGATTAGCATGATTTTCCCCTTTTCGTTAGACGGTCTAACGAAAATGGTCTAACTTAGACCTAGATTCTATTTTAGCCCCTAGGCGTGGGCAGACAAGGCATGCCCCCACTACAAACAACGATCTGGTGAGGGTCGCGGGAAGCTGCTAAATGAGGGCCAAGCAGGACCGATCGTTGGGGAGATCTTTGGAGGATGCCTTTATCCAGCTGTGGACATCTACAAGCTGCAATGATGATGATGAAGTCCGTCTTCTAAATTTAAAGATATGAATTATAAGGTTTTTGGCTCATTCGCAATCTCGAGTCAGGTGCTTGCTACGTCAATTTTGTAAAACAAGATGCATGCATTAATTTCATAGATTTATTTGATTTGAACGTGTTTTCATGGTTTTTTCCGATTTTCCTATATGAGAAGTGCTTTCTGAATTAACCTTAACATTCTAGATAACTCTTTTAAATACGAAGTAAAACGTCTAAAAATATGTCCTCTGTCAATAGGTATTCATTTAACGCAGACAGAAGATAACAATGTGTTGTCTTGTTGTAATACAAGATAAACGAACAATAGTATAACCTAGGTATAACACTGTACTATGTTTATTACAAGCACTGTTTATTGTGTGTTATATTCGATAAGATACCAGTATCTTTCCTTAGTTATTGTTATAAACCTGCGTTGAAATAATAGTTCCTACTATAAATTTTAATAAGTATTTAATTATGTATTTATAAAAAAAATTGGCTTTTGTAAAATTATTTCCTTTTGTTTTCTTTAGTCTGTAGTAATTATGTACATGTGAATTTAATAAATTTTATTACTCGTATATTGTAAGTACAGTCGGCTGTAAAAGTAGAGTCAGTCAAGAAAGGTCATTCTCGCATACGCGTATTTTTTTCACTCACACATACGTTGTCGTTAATATATTAAGGAAAAATCTACCTTAAAACAAGGCCCTATGAAATCAAAAACGAGTGTTTGTCTTCTCTCAATTTAGGAGAACCGCCGAGCCAATACTGTTCTGAAGCTAACTTCATTGCAATCAAACTATTACTAAATAGTAGCATAGCCTTATTTCATAGTAGATATCATGTCAAGAATGGCTGAATGGTTAGAATGAATGCGCTAATCTCTGTGGATCAAGTTCGAATCCTTGTGTTATTATGGATTATTTTATGTTTTATTCAACACATATAAAATATTACCAACATTAAATCCATTACTTTCTACTTTGAAATAGGTTGGCATATTATTTATAAAAAGGAAACTAAATATTTAGTAAAAATATTACTTTATTGTCCACATTTTAAAAACATTGTTTAATTATAGTTGAGGTAACAAACAATATATTTAAATTACGATTAATTTTTAAGGGCGAGCTTAAGTATTCGTTTTCCGTGAAAGAAAAGAGTATTGAAGCTTGACCACAACAAATCCAAAATATTAAACGTTAAAACCTAAAACAATTAAGAAATACCTGCTGTATTGTATAAGATGTAACATAACACTACACAAAGAGTTACGACGACAGATAATAAGAATAATTAAATTGAAGGGTAATGAAAAAGACAATTATTAGTAACAGTGTAAATATTTTGTTTACCTACCCTCCATTTATTTTCCTAACATTTAATACTCTCTGCCAATTATAACCAATGATATTTGAACAAATATTATACTACATTAAGAACACTATCACTATATTAAATCTTGAACATTTTGCATGTTGAATTAAACCCCGTAAGTTTTCTATGGAGTATGTCCGGTGATGTTTCTACTTCTAGCCATGGAATCACTTTTATTTTTGGGTGTTGGTTGACTAAACCAGTCATTCATGACGAGATCTCGGTCAAACACAACACTTGGAACAAACACAACACTTGGAACTTCCACAGCTTGCTTTATTTTATACCGTAGTCAGTAACGTAGCTTAGTCCGAAATTGCGAAATAATTATCAGCCACTGCGTATTATCCAATGTTACAGTCCGCCACTACAAAAAAAGGCACGATTATTGTAACTACAATGGTATAATAATATAAAATTAATACATAAAATGATTGAAAATACTTACGCTCTGGCCGGTCTCATTAATACAATTACAATTTGAAATATATTGTATTCCATAAAGTCCAACACAACAATACGCTGCCTCTCTTATAGATTATTTCGAATAATTTCGATGGAATGGAACGAAAGTGAGTAAACAGATTATTTTTATTAATGCGGTATGCAAGACGCACAGGCATTCGCAATGCTATAGCGAATCGAACTAACAACGACAACATATTTATTAAGACTGACTTCATTGTCAAATATTTTATTGTCGACATAAAATACGAAGTTCTTACTTAGTATAATATCTGTTTTATTAATAACGTAGAATAAAAACACACAAATCGAAAAACGAAACTACGGAGATCCGATCCGTCGATAAATTCAATTACAGACACGCTGTTCATAACCACTCGGCCACCGAAGCGATACGAGACGTTGCGAAATTAAAGATACTACTCTGCTCATAATAATTGATTCCCACATCATTTATTTCAATGTGTGAGTGTATATCTACGGCAGACGATGCGCAAGGAACCTGCTTTTTCCAAGCTGATTCCATTATTGCACGCGACCGTACATTTAACAGCCTCTTCCGTGGCGGAGAGGTACGAGTATAAAGCTCGTGCATATTACGAAGGATCCGGGTTCGTATCGCGGTGAGGCACTTGTCGAACAATATTACCAACATACTTTGTGAAGCTTTTCCAAGTTGTTTAATTAAGTCATTGACTGGCTGTGTCACCTGATTGTCCGAAAAAGAAAGATTATTTCTTCCGGCTACTACTATCTACCTACTAGTCGTTATAGAAGTAGAAATCTTGAATGTCACACACACGATAAATAACAGACCTCCACACCGGTGTCTTTCGAACGTCTTTCCACTGTCGTCGACGCGACGCCAGAGCGCTGTGAAGCAAAAGAGAGTTGTGTTCGCAAATAATATTGTATTCCATAAAAACAGCAGTACCTACTAGCGTCGCGTCGAACGCTGGAAAAACGTTCAAAGACGCCAGGGTCTAAAGAAAAAATATTGTATAAATATGTATTTCCTACTCTAATATAACAGTCCACAACTGGGCTACTTTTCTTGGTCGGGAGGTGTAGTAAAATAACAGTTTTAACTTATTATACAAATACAAATCGCGGCTACATACAAGTAGATATAAAACGTGACAGGAGACAACAAAATAGTTCTTATCACTACTGTTGTATAATTTAATTGTTGCACGACTAACATGATTACTTGAGCTCTAGGTAATTAGGTCTGTAATTATAATCTGTTGGCAAACTGCGAAGTGCTTTATTACGGATTTCTGTGTTAATCTTGAAAATCCTAACCATTGCAGCTAGATAACTCTGTCAAAAATGGTTTTGTTGCCAAAACCATTTCGCTACTACGAGTATTATAAAATTTGTTTCCTTTAATTTCCATATTGCCACCATATTTTTCTTCAGGTGGCTGGCATTCCATTACTGGAGGTCTCCCGTTTAGCTTCATGAATTGCAAGGTTCCCAATGTCCCTTAACATTGGCTGTGACATTGGGAACCTTGCAATATGGATTGCCAGTGCCAGCCACCAGCCAGTGTTGAAGAGCTGTATGTAGGTATAGGTACCCAATGAGTTTCCTGTAGAGTTCTTATTTTGGCGCGTATACGAAATGACATAAAAAAATATTTACATTTGAATATTGGCTAATAAGCTAAGTTGTAGTTTGAACAAGACCCCAGACAGTCCATAATATCATGTGAAGTGTGACGAAAAAATACAGTACTAAACTGTATTGTTGGCACTTTAACTACAAACAACAAACAAACAATTAACGCTAAATGATTTGTTAACACTCGTTTATTTAATGTGCTCGCTGTCATTATATGGATCATCAAATGAACGCGACGACGAAACGTGTATATATAGCCTTGTGTGCATGACGTACGTGTATTGTAGAATGTAGGTAGATGCTACATCTATACCGATTAGATATGAGCGCCGCGCCGGCGCGCCGCCGCCGCCGACCAAAAGCTCGCGCCGCCGCCGCCGTGAAAAAACGTCGGCGCGCCGATTTCCAAATTTTATCACTATTTTTATTATAAATGATTGATTTAATGCATTTTTTACATTATTTTATAACAAATCTATCAATTGATTTGTCTACTCTTGCTACAAAACAGGATTTCCTTCGCTTATTTTGCTTTTAAGCAGCCGACATCTACTTGTCCCGCGGTTGAATGCGAAAATTCTCAGAATATTTTATTGTTATTGTTGATAATGTAGGATCGACAACAGACTGTGAGAAAAGAACAAAATTGATATTATTTTTTACTTTATTTTCCTAAATTTTCTTTGGTCAAGAAAGAACAAGGTCACGCCGCCGACGCCGTCGCCGCCGCCGACCCTAAAAACTCGGCGCGCCGCCGCCGACCCAAACCCTATCGGCGCTCATATCTAATACCGATATTATAAAGAGGAAAGATTTGATTGTTTGTTTCCATTGAATAGGCTCCAAAACTACAAAACCTTGGGAAAGTACATAGGCAAACTTTTACCGCGGGAAAATTCCTCATCCGCACGGGAAAAACTGTTACCATGGGAGGTGCCGCTCTGAGCGGAAAGATAGTGTATAATAGAAGTGTAAAATACGATTTTTAGGTTACAGATGACAACAATAATTAGTCTAACAATCCACGGCTGAAACACGTCTGATTGTTGCTAGATTTCGCCTTTCATTAACATTTAGTCCCCACCGAGTGGCTCGAGCTTGCGTATTTTCGGTCGTGCAATTTCTGATTCATTCTACATTCGAAACTTATATTCGTTCACACGGCGACACAAAATGAGTTTAGAATTTGAATGAAAAATAAAAAACGCGACTCATAACTCAAAAATTACGCTCGTCTGGCCTCACCAGGCCTTAGTCGACCACGCTGGCCCAGTGCGAGTTGGTCGATTTCACACAAACTTCAAGGTTTCGTTCCCCGTATGATCGTAGAATAAACGTACATATAAATTCGAAAAACATTATATATTTTATTGGTAGGGGTCATGGTCTAAGAAAACAAGGTCTAACCATTAGACCACGTGACTGACACAAACCTACGTCATCTTGCGCTGTTTATCCTTGTCGAATGCGTGTTAATAGACAAGGATGAACAGCGCAAAATGACGTAGGCTTGTGTCAGTCACGTGGTCTAACGGTTAGACCTTGTTTTCTTAGACCATGGTAGGGCTTCAAACCCGTGCCTCCCACAACGATCTTAATAACTGCACCACCGACGACGACGCTCTTAAAATTTTTACAAATAAATTGTATGCTGATTCTTTTGGCTAAGCTTGGAGGAACTTTTATGTTGGTACTTGCATCTTAAACTGAACACCATTCCATGTACTACGAAAATTTACAAATATTTTTTATCTACACTCATGTCGTAAATCCTTCATTTACTTATCAGAAACGCTAAGCAAATGATATACCTTTCGATGGAGCCGTGACTAAGGATCCATACAAATTTCATTTCGTTATCGCAAAGTTGTAACAAAATGAAGTTTTTTTTTTTAATTTTTACGCAAATGCTTGCTATTTGAGCACACTAGCGTGTTTCGGAACGCAACCTTGGCGGTGCGCATGCGCGGTGCGATATTACTGCAAATTTATTTTCGCGCCATTAACGTTTGTTTAATAATTGTACCATACAAAATGTCAATAATTATTACAATAAACAATGATTACTTTATTTTGTCTTTAATTTAAATTTGTTGTATGAGTGTAGATAAACTATTGTATGCAACTGTACCACAGAATAAATAATAGTACTCGTGTTAAATACCCCTCATTATGCAACAGTTGCATAAATAGCTATTTTATATGTACTTGTATTCGAAAACTTGTTTTCCATGACAGCGCTGGGCCCGATCCTCCCGCAGCTGAACGTGTATGGGCGCCAGCTGGGTGTGTCAGCCGAGGTGATGGGCTACGTCACCGCCGGCCTGCCCCTGCTCTGGGCCGCCGCCAAACCCACCTTCGGATACATCGTGGACTACTGGCCGGTTAGAACTACTTAGAAAAAAAAAGATAAAGTCTGAACTCCTCTAGAACTAAAATTCTTCTTGCAAATATTTAAACGTTAATGATGGAACGTATTGGCACGTAGTAACTATTTAGTAATCTATGGTATTGGTTAAAGTTGGTACCGCCAAGGATGTTATAAGTATTGTTTGGGTACCACCTCTTCCAAGAGAACGTACGCGATCTAATCCAATAACAAGCCAATAACTCGATTTGTTTTGTGTGATTGAATTTCGAAATTATGATGAAGGAAAACATCTTCAAGAATCGTATGTAGATCAAACGCTGAGAAAATATTTAAAGGTTATGTGTGAAGCCGAGCAAACCGAACATCTTGAATTTTTAGCTTTGATTATTATCATGTGTGCATGTGTGTGATGTGCATTGCTAAACAAAGGCCTCCCTCGAAAATCTCCATAACAAACAAACCTGCGCTTTCTGTATCCAGCTTCTTAAGCATCACAATTTTTTCCTCAAATATAAAGTAACAATCCTCTATTATCTTTTCAGAACCACAGAAGACTGGTTTTCATGTTTCTAATAATAATAATGACGGGATCGTACTGCGGTCTCTGGTTTATCCCAACACCTGAAGAAGACTCGGCAAATTCCACCAAACCAGTCTTCACAGAATACGTGTACCAGATGAATGACACAGTCTACTTGCAGAAATACGATCAATCTAAAGCAGAGTTCGTTGAGAAGTTCAAATGTCACTGGTCCTGTGCGCCTAGTAACAATTTTGAAGCATACCTTACAAATACTACGTACATAAACACTATATACGTCGAAAGTGGACAAAATCTTTCATGTGATGTCCTGAACATGAATTTCGATGACAGTGGATTTGACAGTGTGACATGTACGCCGAAAGATGGCTGTAATCTTCTATGTTTTGAAGATGAAGAGTTGATTAATAAAACGAAAAGAGAATTAGATAAGAAGTACTTGGACAATAATATTGGATTAGATAATAATAAAACTTTAGGAATAGAAAAGAACAAAAACTTTGTAACAAATACAGTTACAAAAGATACTAGTCAAGGTCCTGGAAAGGATCACCACTTTCCTTTCAAAGACAAACCTATAATATCTGTAGATGCAAATTCTAAATCTGTAGACATACCAAAAGTGCCTTTAGGAAAAAAAGATATGCGAGCGAAGATATCTAAGATAGTACATATAACTCCTGATGAAAAACCTAGTGGTAGTTTCTATGTGACGGCGGCTTTTTGGAGCTTCGTCGTTTTGATGTGCATCGGAACTGTGGCGTTCAATGTCGCCAATTGTATTGGGGATGCTGTGTGCTTTGATGTCTTGGGTAAGTTAGACTTATTTTTCAAGTGTTTGATGATGAGATCTATCGATAAACTGCCGGGGTATTTTAAAGTTTCACAAGCGACTAAGCTTTATTTAGTGGTGTAAACTATTTCAGGTTATAGACACCGAATTCCTGTTGGAATTCAGGCCACATTTAAAGACTTTTACGTAGTCTTTTGTTCAGCATTGGACGTCAGGGTGCTTTTCCACCAGAAATCTTTCACGCAAAAACTACTAAATTGATTTTAATTAAACTTTACAATTATAAAGCTTATACATCAGAACACATAGAGGCTACCTTTTGCTGCAGGAAAATCCATCATTCTCACAGGAAAAACTTGTTAGTTGAGTTCTGCCAGTTATGTGCAAACATTTAGATAGTTTGACCTCTTTTGTTTTCATTGCTTAGACTTGTACATTCGTTTGAGACGAGACCCGGTATTGGTTTGAGCAAAAATTCTTAACTTCTAATGTGACGTAATTAAGTGTACTAAAGGAGTCTATGATGAATAAAGAGATTAGAATTTTGATAATTTTCACAATGCATATGCTTTCACCCTTTCTCTCCCAAGGTCCGGACGGCGGATCTAAGTACGGTGCACAAAGAGCGTGGGGTACGGCGGGATACGGGGTGACGGCGTTACTAGGAGGGTGGCTGGTGGATGCAGTATCCCCTGGGACAGTTAAAGACTTCACCCCGGCCTTCGTACTGGCGCTGGCTGCCACTGCGGCCGACCTTTTTAGTTGCACGAGGCTTACGGTAAGGCATTTGAAAATTTAGCATCATTTCAGCCCAAAGAGCTGAAGAAATGCTTTCCCAAAGGCCTGGGTTGCAAAATCGGGAAATTTAAAGCGATCTTACTAGCTGCAGCTGCTGTAATTATCATAATTTCAGCCTGTAGACGTCCACTGCTGGACAAAGGCCTCCCCCAAAGATCTTCACAAGTCGGTTCAGCTTGGCCCGCATCCAGCGGTTTACCGCGAGCGACCTTCAACAGATCGTCGGTCCACATTGAAGGAGGCCTGCTCAAGCTACGTCTTCCAGCGCTCGGCCGCCATGCGCCAACGGCCATCGGTTCTACGCGCAATGTCGTACGTCAAACCCGTGAACGTGGTGCTGCTTAGGGGGACTGGTCTACTCTAGTCGATTGCCGGTTGTTTTTTTTGGTTATATAATTTAGCTTTTCTACTTGACTGGTTGCCTTCCTATGATTGCATACTTCGTTTACACTCTTTGTTATATTAATAAAATTGTATAAAATAATAATTTTGTAAAATATTTTGAAAAGATGCAACGCCTGTGGAGTTTCTTCCGGCGGCGAGTTCTTCTCCACAGAAGACAGCCAAATTGTGAACTCGCCTCGACGTCGAAAAGTGATTTGTAAAATCTTACTTCGAATAAAACATATTTCATTTCATTTCATTTCAATGTGCCCCGCCCACTGCCACTTAAGTTTAGTATGTCCAGGCGTGTGTCAGTCCGAAGTTTAGATATAATCGGCCGATCCCCCCCCCGGGAGGTTTCAGATAGGGAACTAAACGTGTTAGTAGAGAGGCGCGAATCATAGCGATATGCAAAAGAAAGGGACGCAGAAGCTTCGTATTTTTAGCTAATACCGTGCGATCTGAATTGCACCCTGGCTCACTTCGCGCCAGAGCTCCAGAATGTACCTACGCCGGCGTCCGCCTTAAGGCGGATAGTAAGTAAGGAGCGACGCGCACCCGAGTGACGACGCCCGTGCTTTAATTCGCTTATTCCAAATTTTAATTATTATGGGTGAACGAAAAGTAAAAAGGTATTGTATAGGCATTCGGGTGTTTAAATAACGATAGGAATGTCAATGAGGTAACATTTTTTTTCCTTCCGAGTAATATCGAAAGCTAAGATAATACTTTTATTGTCTTTAATATCATTTTTATTGATTAAATCATTATAATAATGAAATAACTTCAGGTATTAACATATTTAGTGATATCACCCTACCCCAGCTGCTATATTTTCGTGTAAATGTTAACCACCTCTAATTAGAATTCGTTCAGTATAAGTAGACCTCCCAGAACTAGTGATTGCTTACTAATACAAGCTCACATAAACTGGTTACTAGTTAAATGCTCATAAGTTAAGTAATAAAATAAAGAAATGTATTGAAAATGACGAACTTTAGATCAAATAGTAGCCACGATACAGGCTGCGCCTAGTGTGGTTGCTTTGTAAAACAATTATTGTAACTGGTCAAGTTTAATTAAAATTATTTATTATGATTATTATTAGTTACCAGTGAAGTATTACCAATACCAATATAATATCAAAGGTCTAATTCAATTATTTTGTAATTACGCCCAACCCTACAGAGGAGCGGCTTTATCAAAGGCGCGCGACGGACTTAGTAATGCGGACTCTCGCGTCGCGGACTTAAGGTGCATAATGTTTTAAAAAAAGCGCAGCGAGAAACGGTAGGCTATTATAGCCAGGGTCACGTTCGACGCGTTCAAAGTAATTTGAACGTTAGTTGCGTGGTAGCTAGATTGAAATTCGCACGTTTGCTATCAGAGAGTGCGCCTTCTGTACATTGCACTTTATTGTAACGGAGTTAGAGTTGCTATATGTAGTTTAGACTGTGGTCAACAGGGGGACATATTTTTACATTTTACACCGATGAGGGTATATAATTTGAATTATGTCGCTAATTAAACCTTCTGTAGGCCTACTATGTAAGTAGCGACCAAGGGTGTTATAAGTACTGGCGACAGAGTCGAGAAGCTGTCAAACGCGACATATTGCCAGAACTACTATGGCTCTAATGTCACTATGTCGCGTTTGACAGCTTCTCAAGCCTGTCGCTACTTACATAGTAGGCCTACTGTAGTATGTCTGTGACTTCGGTTCGCCTGAGGATCTCACCATTAATGACTGGAGCTTGCGATAAAGTATTGACGTAGTGGTTTGTGACGGCAGTTGCCAGCCCTGTCCAGCCCGCAGGACTCCGGCAAGGCGCTCCGCGAAGTGCTGAGGATCCCCCGCGTAGTGGTGTTCATTTGTTTCGCGGTGGTCGCCGGAGTCTTCGACAGCTTCATCATCTACTACATGTTTTGGTGAGACTTGATTATAACTACGTTTTTTCAAAGTTGAGACCGAAATCTTTGCTAGTTTTTGATAGATCATATAATTGACAAATATCGTCCCTACTTAAGTTACTAGAGTAATTTCAGATGTTTTATTTTCTACATAGTCACAGAAGAAAATAATAGTAAAGACTGACCAAAAGAAATAAGAAACCTGCTCTGGGGGCGCCACGTGTACATTTTTACGACTATGAGTTGTCATAGTTGTTGAATTTCCCTTATAAAATTAGTTCCATTGAAACTGAAATTCCGCAATATGGCGAGGTTTCTTATTTCTCTGGTCGGGCTTTACTAACCCGTACAGAAAGGACACTAGCCCCCCCGCATTAAAATGAGTTCCCCGCCCGATATAGCGCCCCACGCCCCGCACCCCGCAGGCGCCGCGGGACTCCGCCGGTGGTGTTCGGGGGTGTTTTACATAGCGCCTAGCGTCATTGACTTGTAGTTGATATTCAGTTGTTATTCAAAAAGAAGTAGCTTGTCAAAACGCGTTTTCTGTATGGAGTGACAAGTGATGTGTTGTTCCCGGGAATATTCCCACTCTGAGACTGCTACATTCCGTTTGAAGCCTACTAGGACGAGTCAGTGAGATCTTTAGGGTCGGTCGGGTCGTTAGGTACCTAACCGGAAAACATCAACCCGGTCCAGATCTAGCCAGCTTGAATAGCAAATTTCGTTGGGAATATTCCGAACGGAATTTTTCTGGGAATGGTGGGAATATTGCCGAGAACGGCACATCCTTAGGAGTGACCGACCAGTGACATAGTGTAAGGTAATTTTTGAATACAGTCAACATTCCTATTATGATTGTGGCTGGTGTATGGTGCAGGTTCCTGGAGGACCTGTCAGCGGTGACGGGGCACGCGCGCCAGGTGAAGCTGATCGAGGGCGTGGTGGTGGCCGGCCAGAGCTTCCTCGGGGAGATCCTCTTCTTCGCGCTCTCTGGTAACTTGCTCCGCCGGGCCACTGCTTGTGTTTGTATTATGGCTGGTGTATGGTTTGCTTCGTTCCTTGCTTCGTTCCATGTAGGCCTACTATGTAAGTAGCGACAGGCTCGAGAAGCTGTCAAACGCGATATATTGACAGAACTTCAATGGCTCTAATGTCACTATGTCGCGTTTGACAGCTTCTCGAGCCTGTCGCTACTTACATAGTAGGCCTAATGGTCTAAGAAAACAGGTCTAACAAGAAGACCACGTGACTGACACAAGCCTACGTCATTTTGCCTATACATCCAGACCGCGAACTGATATAGCCCTGCCTTTTGCCGGCCGGGCTGATTTCGAACTCCCTACCGTTAAAGGCTTCATGACAGAAGCATCCAAACGCTACTTTGATGAAGGCTCTTCTCATCCCAATGTTGTTAAGTGTACGGGCTATTTCCCGCACCCCACTACGCGGTTCCGCCGCCGTCCCAAACACATCCGAACCTCACTGATGCAGTTAAAGCAGCCAAAGAATTTAGATTACACCTAACAGAATGCCCTTCTGGTAGCGAATACCCTTCAAATCGCGGCGCGGCTCAAAAAGGAGCGCGGCCATCATCAAAATCAAAATTGATAATCAGAGACGGAGCCCCTCAGGCGTTATTTCCTTCAAGATGTTTTTAGTATCAACGCGTTAGGCCTAGTTCTCATCAAATTAATATTAATATGTTTGGATATTTGTTACTCTTTCACGCAAAAACATCTGAACGATTTTTAATGAAATTTTACCATAATATAGATTATTAGCTCTCCGCCGCGGCTCCGCCCACGTTAACAGTTTTTCCCGTAGAAATGAGGCATTTTCCCGCGGTAAAAGGTAGCCTATGTTACTCAGGGTGAATGTAGCTTTCAAATGGGGAAAGAATTTTTGAAATCGGTTCAGTAGTTTTTGAGTTTATTCATTAGAAACACACACACACAAAAATAAAAATTTTTCCTCTTTATAATATTAGTATGATAAATTAGAATAACACATGGGCTACTTTTATCGCGTTAAAATACCTTATTCCCACGACAAAAACTGTGAACACGGGCGGAGCCGCGGGGCATAAAGCTAGTTTATGATATAAAAGTCACATACCAAACTGTGGATATCTGATCTTTGCATGGTGTATATTATCTGTTCATTCCCACAGGAAAGATAATAAAGCGGTGGGGCTACGGCGTGACGCTAACGCTGTCTCTTTTCTGCTACGGGGTGCGGATGGCGTGCATCTCACTCGTGCAGAACCCATGGCATCTCGTTCCCATTGAGGTGAGGTTTAACAATATATTTCATTTCATTTCAACAACATTCTTTATGTGATTCGGTTGATGTTTTCTATGATTCCATTGGCCAATTCAGATCCAAAATCTTATCTATTCTTAGACTACAGGATGATGACGCGGATGGGAGTTGATAATTTTTTTTTTCTGTGGTACTGTTAAATTTTAATTTTTGTATTTGTAATAAAATGTAGGTATATGGTTTAGTTCGTACTGTTATAGATGCTAACATTGTATTTTACCATTGTTGAATGATGTGGCTACCTTAATAGGGAATGCAATCTCGCGAGATTGAGGATCGGACGAGATCTCGCGAGATTATGAAAATCAATCTCGCGAGATCTCGGCAATTTCGAGATCTCGCGAGATTGGTAGTTAAGAGTATCAATTTTTGCAAATAATTTCACTAATAAAATAGATATAGAACTCCCGGGACATTGAAAGAAAAAGAACTATAGGTATTTTGAAATCAACATTTATTTTTACGAAGTCAAAAAGATTAATTAACAAAAATTATATAATTTGAGTTGAGATCAATCAAATCAAAGGCTCATTTCACCAAACTAAAAAGAGAAATAGCACTATAACCTATAACTCAATTGATTCAATCAAGGATTGACAACAAGTGACAACAAAACAAACGCACGCACGCCGCAGGTTCAAACAAATTTCAACCAATCACACGCATCGAAATTTGAGTGAGCGAGACCTGCCGCCCGCGCACCGAACGAAACCGATCGGAGTTCGCTCCGTCCGTGTCGGTCGTGTCAGTTCGCGCGCTGCTGCGCGTCAAATAGGACGTTTTCATGCTCGAGTTCAATCTCGCTAATCTCGCGAGATCTCGTCCATTTTTAGGCCGAGATTAATCTCGCAGAAAAGAGCCGAGATCTCGCGAGAACGAGATTGCATTCCCTATACCTTAACAAGAAAATATGCATTTAGTTTAAGTTCTATTTTTGGTTTAAAATTTGTAAGCATGATTGTAATTTCTCCTGGTGGTCCAATAATAATAATAATAATAATATACTTTATTGACACCAAGAAAAACATTACAGGGAAAAATACAACAAATTAAATTCAAGAAGTCAACAGGCGGCCTTATTGCTACGGTAGCAATCTCTTCCAGGCAACCTTAGGGTCTGGATAGTAAAAAAAGGGAAAAACTGTGCGGGTTGGTGGCAAATAAAAATAAAACTACATACAAATAGTGTACTTAAATTACAAAAAAATAAATAAGTAAATAAATAACTATCTAGGTACATATAAAAAATACTCTAACTAAGATAGACTACATACGTAAAATATACATACATATCACATATTAAAAGATAGGAAAAATAAAAATAAATACGCCGTGAAATTTAACTGGTTGTTTATCCGCACTCATAAAACTGAACAACTTTCTCTAAGGAACATAGGTTGAAATCACAAAAATAATTTTCAACTTTTCATAGAAACTTCAGTCACACGGCCGGTCACATTGTATGACAAGTCGAATTTTAATTTTGAGATTTCAACCTATGTTCCTTAGGGAAAGTTGTTCAGTTTCATGAGTATGTTACGGATAAACAACCAGTCAAATTTCACGGTGTATATGCTATAAGATACGCACAGTTTTTTTTGTTAATTTATACGTAGTAGCGGACATCTTTTGTTAAGTTAAACGTAGTAGCGGACATCTTTTGTTAAGTTAAACGTAGTTGCGTACTAATTGCATATTTAGTATTATGTGCTAGTTGTACGTAGTTAGTAATCAACAGCCCTCCCCCCACCTCAGCTAGTTGACAAATTTTGTTTGTTTAGCATTATTACGTGTTTATAGTGTTAAATACTTCGCTAATGATGTTTTGTTTGTCAGTCAGTGATGCAAGGGCCGACGTACGCGCTGTGCTACTCCACCATAGTGGGGTACGCGGCACACGTGGCGCCTGAGGGGTACTCGGCCACCGTGCAGGGGATCGTGGCCGGCATGGACGACGGACTCGGTAACACACACACACACACACACACACACACACACACACACACACACACACACATAGTGGGGTACGCGGCGCACGTGGCGCCTGAGGGGTACTCGGCCACCGTGCAGGGGATCGTGGCCGGCATGGACGACGGACTCGGTAACACACACACACACACATAGTGGGGTACGCGGCTCACGTAGCGCCTGTGGGTACTCGGCCACCGTGCAGGGGATCGTGGCCGGCATGGACGACGGACTCGGTAACACACACACACACACACACACACACACACACACACACACACACGTACAGTCGAATCCTTTCATCGCTAAGTTATAAATCATGTTCCTAGGTTCCTAGTCTCTTTGTTATAGGTTGTTCACAACAATGGAAGTGAGAGCGAGAGGTCTTTTATGTCTCAGTTTGCACGTTTGCCCAAGTATAGTTGGGACTCGCAGTTGTTGTTGATTAAACAAATAGAGGCTGCTGCCCTTTCCCTAGATTTATGGTACAAAATAATAAAGAAAAAAAACACGAAATTAAACAAATGAAATGAGTACGTCATCATCATCATCATCTCAGCCGGTAGACGTCCACTGCTGGGCTGCTGCCTCCCCCTGTGATCTCCACAATGATCGGTCCTGCTTGGCCCGCATCCAGCGGCTTCCCGCGACCCTCACCAGATCGTCGGTCCACCTCGTGGGGGGCCTGCTCACTCACACTACGTCTTCCGGCGCGCGGTCGCCATTCAAGAACCTTTCTGCCCCAACAACCGTCGGTTCTACGCGCAATGTGCCCAGCCCATTGCCACTTAAGTTTAGCGATTATTCGGGCTATTTCGGTGACTCTGGTTCGCCTGCGGATCTAAGAAAGAAAGAAAGAAAAAACATTTATTCACTTAAGCTGTGGACTTAAATTCAATAACCTCGGGATCATAATAATTCCTGATTCGATCCTACTACGTATTTGTAGGAAACACTGTCTCAATCTGATTTATAAGTATTTTGTACGAGTTTGTAGTGATGTGAGTGTGTGCAGGGTTCGCGCTAGGCTCGCTGGTGGGGGGGCAGCTGTACGGGGCGGTGGGGGGGCGCGCCTCGTTCCGCGTGCTCGCCGCCGTGGCGGGGGGCGCGGCTTTGCTACATGCGTTGCTCTACAACATGGTCACCAGGGAAACACGTGAGTACACACACATACACAGCTAACTACCTGACCTAGCCTAGGGTGAGGGAGCCTTATCACCTCGAAGAACCTCAGCAGGCCTTTGATTCTCAGTGGTTGACTTCGTTGTACTTGTACATAAGACTTATCAGTCCAAAGATTTAAATAAATAAAAATCCAAGAAATTGTACTGACTAGATTTTAATACTACTAGTGTGTGACTAGTGTTTAGGTTTTTTATTCGGAATACCAACAGCACAATATACCATACACATGTTAATATTGAACTAAATATGATTTCAGCATAGTCAATTAAAGGTATTCACAGATAGCTACGTAAATGAAGACTATTTGCTATAGGACAATTAGGACACTGAGGAATTAATGATAGTTAAGGTATACTACGCCGGCAGATCGGATGGTCCAAACAAGTTATTTGTAAAGATGGTATAGACGTAGAGACAAAAAAGGACTCGTTATACTGTCTATCACTCCGAAATATTTCTATTGCATGCAACCCGTTCTTCCATTTTGTAATAGATATAAAGCCCGACCAAAGAAATGAAAAACCGCGCCATATTGCGGAATTTCAATAGAACTAATTTTATAATGGAAATTGTTGCCATAAACATTAGAATATACACATAATGCCCCCAGAGCAGGTTTTTTATTTCTTTGGTCAGGCTTTAACATTATTTTCATTCAAATCTACAATATTAGTCAAGGTTTATTTTACATTTACAGCCACAGCTCCGATAGTAGAATCTCCAGAAGAAGGCGAAAAGATGCTTCAAATGAGCGAACAAAGAAGTAGCGACATCTACCGGGACACCACCGCACCTCTCAGCCGCAGCAGCTAGCGCCCGGCGACACTGGCGACACCTCGCGGCGCGCGCTGGAACTTGCTCCACTTGAACAAACCTCAGGGTATGAATCCGTTTGGAAATTACTCTTGTAAAAGTTCATTATCAAATCATACGGGTCCCCACCAAGGGGTTCGAGCCTCCCCTAAATTAGGATGTGCATACCTTAAGGTATTGTTGGAAATTATACACAAGATGAAACTACGTACATATTATTTGGGTAGTTCAGGAACAAACAGTATTTTTGAACAGGGTTTTTTTTTTTTGGGGATATTGCAAAATAAATGCAGTACAGTATTTAATTTATAATATCACAGTCAGCTTTGCCTTTCACTTTTTCCTTTTTTTTATAAGTGATGTGAAAATACAAAAAGTGCACAGAAGTGGCAGAAAAATTATTTGTTTACATTCTAAATAAAGTACAAATGACATCACGACTATAATTTTGAACAAAATGATCTAGTTGACGAATAATATAGTAAATATTAAAAATACTTAAATCTGTGTGTGAGATGTCCTCATCACATATTTTTATGTTAGTTATATGTTAAATCGCAGACTTTATAACACAATCAAAGAATTTAGTTATAACATTTTATTAGCGTAGATTTCGCTAGTTTGTTTTATGTTAATGTTAAAACGATTTTATTTAATCTTTTATAAACTAACTTTTAGCCGTTTTGAAGAGAATATTATGATGGTTGTTAGTAAAAATATGTTGCCTTATTAAAGAAGTAGTTTTAGTCATTTGACTGACTGATTGCCAATTTTTAAAATGTTGTTCTTTGATGAAAATATTTATTTTTGCTAGTATTGTTTATACAAACGCCAATACTTGTACATAAGACTTATCAGTCCAAAGATTTAAATAAATAAAAATCCAAGAAATTGTACTGACTAGATTTTAATAAGGTTAATAAATAACGAACTATGTTTTAAGACAGAATTTGAAAGATTTAATTATTATGTTATTATTGAACAACTGCAACATCACAATAAACACTAACAAGATCTCTGAGAATGATTTATATCTTTGTATTTTCTAAAGTCAAAGTGTATTTATAGTTTTTTGAAAATACGTAAAAAAGTTCGCAAATAATAATCGTAAATATTGTTAGCCTAGAAATCGCTAGTTTAGTTAGCCTATATTCTTATGTAGAATAAATTTTATATAATTTATATTACGTTTTATATCTACTTTTCTGTTGGGACTTCAACTTCACAATGTAATGTGTAGAATTATTCTTATTATATACATAAGTACAGAAACTGTTTTGTTTTTATAGTTCTTTTAAATATTGTTTTTCGAACAATAAAATAATGATTCTAAACACACAATACTATGCCATATTTTGTGCAATAAAAATGTATTTAAATGTTGTCAACAGTTGTTTATCATAATATTGTTTTTTATATTAGTAGAAATAAAAGAATTTATATATTTTCTTCAGGATTTTATTCACATTATAAACTTAAAATATTTTGTACTTTTCTTCAAATGTTTTAGTCACTATACAAATACAATACAAATAATACAAGAAGGATGGCTTATAATATGTAGGACGGCTTATATGTACAGTGGCATTTTATTTTACTAGAAATATAAATCTTTTTCTGTGATGGAGAAGATAACAAATAAAGATTTCTAATTTTACAAACATTATTATAATTCGTATCAAAGGAGTGCATTAGCATTTTTTCAATAAAATTGTTTGGACAATATTCAACTTTAATGCGAATTATTTGCAAAATGGTTCACAAGTAGTGTCAAGAGCACGTCCAGCTGAACATTTAACTTTGCACCACTGATCTTATTTTCGTTGGATAAGGGACAGAATCGCGGATTGAATGTTCTGCTTGATCCGCTTTTCGCCGTGCAAGTCCAATTTAATATACATTGTGTAATAGTTACTGGTAACAAACAAACGACTAGAGCTTAAAATTAAAAGTAAACTGTTGGCAGTGAAACGCTGATTAGAAAAGGGATCAATATCAGCTGTAAGTTCAGCATAATAAAGTCCAATTTAATTTAAAATCGCCATATTGCGTTCCTTTTCCTTCGTACAGCGCCATCTCTGTGTACGCCCCTGTAAGTGCGCCTACATGGTATTCTAGTAATCGTTGTCGCCGGTAGGGGGCGGTTTGGTGGCGAGGTACTCGAGCGCGCGGGCGATGGCGGGGGGGATTGGCGGTGGGGTGGGGAGGTGGTCGCCGGTTGGCTGGAAACCGTTCTCGTCAGCTTTGTACAGCACGTTGATTACCTGTAAATGAAGAAATAGTGTAAAGTGATTTTATTATTTATCAAAGAAACATTTCTCACTATCTGTTTATACTGCGGCTTCGTTCTTATTTTTTTGTTTTAACATTATTATTTTACTATTCATTTATTTTGTCTTGAAGTATAACACTTTCAATTTAAGATAGACGCTATTATCTGTGACTAAAAGTAAAAAGCGATTCACCGCGAATCCCACATGAAGATTTTCGAAGGAAATTACCTAGGTCAATTGGTATGGCCCGCCTTGATAGCTAAATAAAATAAAGATTAAATCCTGCTCGAGTGCCCTAAGTTTAACTTCAATATTAATTTCGCTTCGAACAGTAAAATACTTGAACACAAGTTATCTGTTGAGAGAGTAAGAATCTGCGCTCGCAGAGACAAGCTCAGCGGAGACGATTTTACACACTCGAAAATCAACTTTAAAATTATTGAACTGTGGTTAATATCTTGAACCTGACAAAAAATGCTCGCACTGCTGCGCTGGCAATAATTTTAAAGTTGTTTTACCAGTGCTTAATAAAATCCGCTCCGGTGACTCTAGACCACAGAATACCAAATAGCCTAGACTTCATGAGTCAAAAGAGCAAAGATTAGATCTGTGGTAATGGTAACAAGTATAGCAGTTACCTGTCCGTCAGGCGCTACGTATTGGTACTGTCCCTCTACCACCAGCGCGGGGTCGGGCGAGCCGAGGACGCTGGGCTGCAGAGACCCTCGCTGCTCGTGGAAGATGCCGCCCTCTGGAACAAGGAACTGGTCAGACACTTCATCATATCAGCCCACAGTCTTACAGTTTGAAAACGCTTTTGAGTCGTACGGTGCCGCCGCCGAGCTGTATAATGCCGGCTACACAAGCGTACCGTGTTTGCCAAACAGAGGAGTGAGCGCGGTGATTTGAATCTCATTCAGACGCATTACAGCGTCTCGTTCTGTTTGGCAAATACGGCACGCGTGTGAAGCCTGCATAAGGCTCTATACGCACTAAGCGGTTAGCCGCAATAAAAAATGTGTATGGAAAACTAGTTTCCGTACGCAGTGATACGGCATGCATTCTTTATCTTCCTTTTCTGCCAGCACATGCGGCTGGACATGTTGACACTGAGAGCGCCCGTATTCCGTAGCGGTAGGGGTGAATTTCGTAATGCGAATGTCCAACCGCATGAGCTGGTTTCTGTACATTCTTCATAACTAATGTGCAATTAAAAATACTGTTTTGTATGGAGTGTCGATGCCGACTCGATTTTTTTTTTGTATTGACCTATGCTTGTGTCAAAAAGGTACGTCCAATAAGCTTCACCGGATAAAACGCGATTTAGGTACTCGAAATCAATTATTTTCCCTTAAGGTCCCTTTTTGCCTAACCACTCATTTTTATATTAATACGCTTAATACCTAGGTATATCTATTTTTTTTTTGTCGTAACATCGTCCATTTGGGATGGTCATTAGATTATAATATTAAATGACAAATCCTTGTTGTTTAGTGATAAACTTATAATTAGTTGATATTTCCAACGACATCCTCTAAGCAGTTGTTGATTTAACATTATAATATTGTAACGGATACATATTTCAATCGCTGTGTCTCAATCTTAGCCTTCATCGTACACTTCCATAACTTAACATTTAAAATTATAAATTCTAATTAAAAAGTTCAATAGGCAGTGTTGATTTGAACATAAATTTGCTTAATATTGTTGTCTTCTATTTACATTACTTCTAGCAAAGTAAAAGTCGATCGAACAACGTGAATTTATGCTTCAAAACAACTAAATCTGAACACTGCACTGTGACAAGATATATCTTACATTTATATCTGCCAAAAAGCTGCGAATATCCCGCCATATTGAAATATCTTCCAATAGGACAAAAGTATACTCACGTCACGACTCAAAACTGTATACTGGCGATTGTTGCCAGAAATCCAGAAAAACAAAAGAAATACAAGTGGCGCCCCCAAAGCAGGAGTTATTAAAAAGAAATACTAATTATTTCGGTTTAAAGAGGGTAGACATATTTTTTTTGTGATTTGTCCAATCAAGCACCTTCAAGTTCTTTAGTAGTCGTCCTGTGCGTGATCATGATGCATTAAACTGCATTGAAATTTCGGCCTCTAAATTCTTGATATAATTTTGCTTTAAGCTATTTTAGACCCTGTGGTGTTTTTTAGTGTTGAATTATGATGGCACTAGGTAGGTAAGTGAACTTTTTCTTGTTTTAATGTAAAAACAGGATTAATAATAGTGATTCTCATGCTAGCAGTGGCAGTGAAATACGGTGAGTTATGTAAAGAGATAACTCAGGAAAGTTTGCCGTGTGCGATTTCAAACTTGCGCTTGTGTTTCCGTTACCTGTCTGAATAGCCCATTTGTAAGAGCCGTCGGGATTTGGACCCTCGAAGTCATTTCTTATGATGTCGTCATGTTTCTGACATGATGACAAGGAGGCGACTGCTAGAATCTGCAACAAAGACCAATAAAAGTTACTTTTGACCACAAATATTTAAAATTTTCGGTGTAAGGCTAAATTGATTAAATGAGCGTGGTCTACTACTATTCATCCTGATTTAGGGTCGGATCGAACCTCTCGGTGAGGACATTATGGTCTGTCATGTAATAAGACTAGCTTCCCGCCGCTCGCGTTAATAGTTTTTCCCGTGGGAATGAGGAATTTTTCCGTGGTAAAAGTTAGCCTATGTTCTTCCGCAAGATCTATTCTATCTTTTTTGTGCCAAGATTTCACTAACATCGGTTCAGTAGTTTCGGAGCCTATTCAATTATTAGGAATATTTTAGGTATTTTTTTTACACCTTGGGTTACATTATTGAAGTTTTGGTAAGGATCCTTAATTTTATTGAAAATAAAATATAGCCTATGTCACTCAGGGATCATGTAGCTTCTCAACAGTGAAAGAATGTTTAAAATCGATTCAGTAGTTTCGGAGCATATTCGATGCAAACAAAGATACCTTTCCTCTTTATAATATTAGTATAGATACTTCATCGTTAAAACAGTTCTGTATTTTAAGTTGATTTATTATGTAGGCAAATTATTATTTTCTAGACGTTTAACGAGCAGGCAGGACAAGTGAATATTTAATGTTGTCTACACATAATTTGTCAATTTAGTTTGACTAACAAGATAAAAAACACATTACACAAATCGGATACACTCCTGTTTCGAGTATTTATTTTGATAGACCAAGAGCTCGTTACGGAATTGAAGCTAGGAATTAAGATTATAATATTTATTAGAGAGATCAAATTGTAATATTATATTACCTTATTTAACTGGTTTAGTCTTATATTCAAGGTATGTAATTTAGATGTAAAAAAAACTACTTTATTTTCTGACTAAAATTGAAACCTAATTCGGAATCAAGTGAAAGTGATATAAGTCAGAATTCTGCAGAAATAAATACGTCCTTGTTTGATTTATTGCAGAAGATTCAAATTATGTGAATAGTTGCAAACTCAATTAGATAGCTCTTAGTCTACAAAGCGAGAAGGTCGCATATAATGATGATGTATAACACGAATTTGTATGGAAAATTATTTATGTTGAAGCGCACATTTGCACAATACAGCCTTGTATGGAATCCCGAAGTGTATGGAAATGAACAACGACTTAATTTACGATGAGAACCATTTGCATTTAGACATTTTTATAACACCCGAAGCGCCATTTTTGTTCCATTGAATTACATGTCTGTAACCAAATTAACTTGACCTTTGCGGTTCTTGTAATACTTAGAGCGTGGCGTGTCAGTTTACTTTGGTAGATACATTAGACGACTGAAAAGATGCTGAGTTCGAACCTATAAGTTTTGATGTTCATTCTGTAGTCGATAAGTCTCAAATGTAAACTCTTAAATTTTTACCATAATGACTAAGCAGTGTACATCGAATCAATTTCATATTTGCAAAATAGCTTGATGAAACGGCGCCCTCGACGTAATTTGATGAATTACTAAATTGACACGTTTGTGTGACGAGACATTTTCAAAATTGTATGGTTTTAAGCTAATTCAAAATCGATCGTATGACTTTGTGTAGGATGAACCAGCAATACAAAAATCTAGAAAATAAATCTTGTTGTGGGCATTTTCAGGAAAACTTCTATTCAAATAACAAATTTCGCTGCAGGTTCTACCGAACTGTATAGAATTAATTACAATACGAAACTGCAACAATAAAAAAAAATCCATAGTTACTACTGGTTTTGTGTAGGTCACTCACTGTTGACTGTAGTAGGTACTATTATTATCTGTTCGACACTGGATCCGAAATGCAAATATAAATTAGTAGGTCAATAATAATAACGCGTCTCGCATATTATAATGTTTGATAATGGCATTAATTTAATGTAAATAAAAGGCGTCAACATACTGCTTAAACATATCATACACTTGAGCTAATAGGAAGTCAAGGAAAATTGACATAAATATTAACAACCGCAAACAGATGTACGATTGATTTTGAAATAATTTAATCATTGCTAGCAGCCCGTGGTAGTCAAATATTAGAAATTAATATCGTTTGTTAGTTTTAGGGTTCTGTATCTCAAAAACATAAACGGAAGCGCAGCATAGTCTATCTGTCTGTTCGTCCGTCTGTCAGCGCCAATTTCCTCTGAAACTAATAATAAAAAAATATAATATTCCCCTACTTTTTTACCCCTGAAACTACTCTGTCTAAACTTTTGAAACAAATACTGACGATAGAAAACCTATATAAACTATATGGTATTTAAAGGGGTATTTTACCGTACGCGCTTTAAAACTAGCCATCGACACGACAGAAGAAGAAAGGTAGGTATATAGACAGTAAATATTAGGATGTTTTAAGTACTGTTGTACGGTAGTACTTATAACATCCTTTTAAATGTTCTTATTTTTAATTGTTCTGTATCTTAGTATGTCATTCATGTCAAAATCAAATGAGAAATGTAGGTAAGTGTTCCAAACTACAAAGCACTTTATTTACCTTGTATTGTACTCGTACCTTGCAAAAGTGCATAAAGAAACAAAATATCTTTCAAGATTCGAAATGCCAAGAGTATTTACAAAACCACATACCCCATTGAGCATGTTCAATCATTCACAATGTAGCTGTCATCACTTATTTATTCGACATTCGCTTAGATCGTCGTAAAAGGTTTGCGTTACGTTTGATTGATTAATATATTAAGATGTGTTTTGCGTGCGTAACACATTAACTAAATTAATATTTACCAGAGGTATGAAATTTGTAACCTGAATTATTATGGAATGGAATAGAATGGCCCTGAATCTATTTGGTATTCTGTGCCTGAATAGTGCATTTATGTACGTACACATTCTCACTCTAAACGGTAGGTGGTGTATGGCATATCGTCGTCTTAACAGAAAGAAAATACGCGATCATCTCGCGATCAAACATATTGATGTCGAATATAGGTGTCCTATACGATCCTAGACGATCGCGCGATAACACTATTTTCTTTATACTTCTCCATACATTTCGCCATCGTGCGATCGCCGATGTACGCGTATTCGCGTTCTATTATGATAATGCCGACGTTTATGGGAAATGAACATGAGCCAATGAACAAATAATGTGATTTAACTACATTTTTAAAGTCATATCGGTCAATTCCAAGAAAAAAAAAGCAAATATTTACTGCACCCTAAAACATACATCCGATTGTTGCCTAAATTCTATGTTTCGGATGTCTAAAAGTAACAAATGTTCGTCATCATCATCATGTCATCTCCATCTATTCCCCTAATTTATTTTCTCAAGTTGTATAAATCAAAGATCGAACGCGATTCCTGATAAAGCGCTCTCATCAGACTTAATATTTTGGGCAGGGCAATAACATGACTCCGCATCATAATTCCGAAATTATGTCGCTAATAGATGCTTTTGATTCTTGTAATTAAAATGCAAATATGCAATTAATTAAACGCTAAATTAGTGTTTTGCCAAACTTATAGTAGTTGTAAACAGTAATAGGTAGGTTAATACCCGGATTTTCGATAGCTACTCATCACCTTGATCTGCTCATTATGAATGTTTGTTTATTATAGTGGTAAAATATACCGTGTAAATTAAATACACACGCCCATATAAAGTTCTCGGCTGAAAATTTGCCTGGCTCACCTCGCTGGTAGCATTATGTTGATACCTTTTTAGCATAGTTTGTAGATTGTAAATGTAAAAGTATTATACTTTAGTTAGGACATACTATATTTGTTTGTTTTTGCTTATCTCTAAATTTTAAAGATGCGAAGCGATATTAATTATAATCCATAGACTATTATCTAGTGCAATAATTATTTTAATTCTGCAAAATAATTTTATTTGTCTAACTAGAAAAAGCATTCATTCGCTCTTCATTTATAGTGCGCGTGTGTCCCTTTAATGTGAAAGTTTGTCATTACGTGTCATTTTAACCCCTGATTTTGGTGAACAAGGTACAAATTGAAACAAAGGAAAAAGCTGTTCAAAATAAAAATAAAAAGATTTCCAAATGGCCTTGCTCCAGTGTGCAGGGTGGCTTAGGTTTCGGGGAATTATTCCCAATTCTACAGATTTTAATTACAGATTCCCAATTCAACAGATCCCAATTCTACATATTCTCAGTTTTACAGATGTTAAGTTTTACAGATTCCCAGTATTACAGATCCCCAGTATAACAGATACCCAGTTTACAGACTCCCATCGGACCTTGCTTGGGTTGGCAGGGTGGCTTTATTTTTTGTTGCTTTGTTTGTCTGTTTGTACGGACATTTCCGAAACTTTTTGATCGGTTTGAATTCTAAAGGTCACTAAGGATAAACCTCCCTGCATTCCGTACAATAAGAATGTGAAGAAAGTTCAACCAATCTAGTTAAAAATATAGTTAGAGTACACAGAAGCACACTATTGTTTATTCAACCAACCACAAACACACACAACAGTGACCTGAGATCGCCGCATTCTTATGTTGCGCTTGACCTTCCATCTAAAGTTCATCTTCAGTTGAGTATTACTTGTGCGACACTTAACTTAATAACAGTAATTCGACCAATCCGTACAATATTTCTGTTTCTAGTGTGTGCAAGAGTGTAGAATTGACGTACTTTTAAGATTCTCTTTGGACATAAGGCGCAATATTTAAAATACAGAACTGTGTTTTTTTTTGGGTTTAGAGTTGTGTAGTGTTCTAAGTTCAGTGTTTAGCTTTTTGTGTTCTCGACTGTTATATACCGTAGGTACTTTGTCTACTGATTAATGCTTGTAAGCATCGCCAATTTAGCGAAGTTTAGTACCCTAATCTTGCCAAAGACAAAGGTTTAGTCGGTTATCACCTGAATACTTCGTTATCGACCAATTATATTAATTGCGTAACCGTTTAGCATCTAGCAATAAATAGGTTGACATTTTGATCGTGACATGTGTTCAATATATCGATTGCAAAGATCTCTGTCGATTGGCCGACATGTTTATGGCTCCAATTCGAAGACATCAATATTGCTAAAATCACCTAATTGGTGACGTGGTTAAGGACTTGACGCGAATGACAGTTTAATCTTATGGTCAAAAAAACATGCAGAATATCCCACTACAAATAAAAACTATTGCGTTCGCCAAAGAATTCAAAGAGTTGATGTTTTTAACTTTCGAATATTTACATCATTAGTTAAGTAAAGTTGCTCAAAGTCAACTTTATTTGCCGACAAAATACACGCCCGTCTTAACTCACAGCTACAACAACAACAACATCGTTCGTTGTTTTACTATTTTTCTGTTGCTGCTAGATAGCAGATGTAAATGGGTATAAATATAGGTACCAATTTACAATAATTTGTTGTTATTGTACGAGTAAATGGAAATGGGTATAATATAATCGAAAGGTTTTTAATTGGAAATATAGACGCTAGACAGCGGCCTGTGTGTTTTAGATTTTTCTATGGAAATATGTGCCTACCTACTACTTACTACTACCTCCAGTAAGCATGAAGCACTGTGACTGTGACAAGCAACTATCTCACACTTATCTGTCAAAAATAAGAGTAGGTACAGCACAAGCTCATAAGTGCAGTCATATCACGTGTTTTTATACTTTCAAATAACTTTTTTCCTAAAGGCTTGTTATTCTTAATTTTGTATGTTACGTATATTTTACTTCAAATGATATTCCTGAATGCTTTTGGTTTTTTTTTACAGTATAGAAGCACGTGATATGACTGGACTTATGAACGCGACCGTAATGCAAGACAAAACCTCGCAAAACGATTATCGTTTTATCAGTACTACTTGTATATAGGTATGTGCATTCTATTCTATTCTACTACTAGAGATGTTATCCCAGTCACCAGTTGTCGTCGTCAAATGTCGCGAGGTCGCGGCGTGTCGTGTCGCGAGTTCACGCGATGTAAACCCAGCGTACTTTGACAATGCCACGTTCAAGCGAGCAGTGTCGCGCTATTGGCCTTTGCAATTTGATGTCGATGACTTTTTAGAGAAGCGGTTTAAATGAAAAAACCTTAGAAATAAAAACTTGGTTTGCTAATAAGTGTTTAAGTTTTTTATTTTTCTGAGATAAAAACTAGTTAATTTATACTTTATTAGAGTAAAAATTTATATAGTACCTAGTCTATAGTCTCTATTATTATATAATAGATAATTTATAAAAATATCTTAATTTTACGAACAACAAAACGGCAAATTAAGTTACGCCGAACGCGTTGATGTCTTTTCTACTGGACGCACAATTATGACACAAAAACCATTTTCTTTTACACTGTAGCAGACTGAAACAAATTATTTTCGGGACCACTCTTGTCACAGTTTTCTACAATATCATGATTTGTTTTCACAAAACTTATAAAACATTTTTTTGTGCTTAAAAGAGTGCGTCCATACAAAAGACATAAACGCGTTCGGCGTCCTTTATTGTTTTTTCAAGTGGCAACTGTATTTACTTCAATAGAATTTCAAAGGTAAAATGTTATTGGCTGCTCGTTTATCTGCTTACTAGTCGTGAAGATTTCATACGGGATCTACAGCTTTACGTGCCTTCCGGAGCACCAAGCAATCATATTTATTTTCGAATAATGAGATAATTCCACCTTCAGTGTTCTAACGAGAGTGGGGAATATCTCACAAAGCTATATTTTTTTGACGAATTGGGATATGAACTTGAAATTTCCGTAATGTGAGGGTGTTTTTACCACTTGGCTATGGATGCAGTTAGTTCTACATCGTTATACCTACTTATGATTCCTTATCGCCTTCTACAAAGCTCACCGTATCAGCTAGTAGAATATATTTGATATTTGCCAGTTAAGTTTTCGAAATCATTTGAGCACCCGTTCGGTAGCAAATAGCAGCTGAATGCTCACGATCGTTCAACTGTCAGAAGCTTCCCACTGACTGTCACGGTGACATTTGACATTTGTTATATTATAATATAATACAGTCAACGGACTCAATTCTGACAAATTACACCATTTAAGTCCTTGATCTTTTAATTGTGGTGCACTTTTTAAATTGTGCAAACACTTTTATTTACTTTTATATTTATATTTTTTCCTCTGTCTGTCTATGTGCCGCATTGTAAAGTTAGTTTCATATAAAGAACTCTTATACAAAATTCTCACAGTACAGGCCCAGCCTAGTGTGGGATTTTGGTTAATCTGTTTCTAGCTGCAGGACATCCAATGATTTCAATGATATTGTAATTAAATATTGTAATGAAAATGTCCTGTTATTGTTTGCTTAAATAAATTTATTTTTATTATTTTCATATGGGAGTCAAAAAGGATGAGAGATTAATGAACCAAATTTGGAATGAATGATATTTAAAATAAAAGCGCAGCTGTCAAATAAGGCTTAATTTTAAGTGGAATACTTTCGTACACTAGTGCGAACTACGCGTAAAATCAATGTTTGAAGTCCCTTTTCAATTGACAATCACCTGTCTCTTTTCTTTCTTAAGAGCGTGAAAAGGACATATGGTTTTTAAATTTAAGTTAGAGCATAATACATAGAATCGGGCCCAATGTCAGCATTATCTAATGTATGTTGGTATAGTATGACCTGATGCACCTTTTACTTTCGTTTCATCACGGAGTTGCAAATGATTCGACATTACACATCGCTAAACAGGTGTATAGGGTGTAGAGTTATTGAAACGTTTCATATTGAAGTTTTATATAATGTTTATGAAACCAATATGATACCTACCTAATTCCTATCATTTTATAATATTTTGGAATTAATGTGATATTTTGGGAACTAAGTCACAAACAAATTCGGCATTTTTTATTTTATCCTGATAATATTATTATGTCTTTCTTAAGTTTTGTTTATTATTGTTTACACTTGGTCGTTCGTCCTTTTGAGACGAGGGTTATCATAGTTTGTCTACTATTGTAATGCACCACGGATATACAAAATAAGTTGATCCGTATTTCATCCTTGCTATGGATAAAATGTTATATACAGGTATAATAAATGGCGTTGCTGAAATTGTACTACCTAGTTTAACACCTTTCATACGCGTTTATTAACACTTGCGACCAGCGGGTGATTTTGTAAATGAAAGTGTTGAGACGGTGATGAAACTGTTACCACCTGTACTGCAAGTTAGCTTCTTTTTAGACCTAAGTAATCATAATCTGTGGCGACATCACACACGATATCTGACTACAGCTCAGAGTATGATTAGGGCAATACGTGGCTATACTTAAATACTATTTGTGGGAGATCAGTCAATGGTAAAGTGATTAGGCCCGTTGCTTAAAAATCAAAAGGTTTTTCATCTGGGTGAGTCTTTTCGACGTCAGATTAAGTTACTAAGCTTGCTGATGCTTAAACTATGGATTACTCTCATCTCACACCAATAAGGAATAATCTCTTAAGCTTTTAAGGGCGGCGAGGCGATATTAGTTTGGCTTCCTATCTTGGGAGATTCTGTTTGATCCCCACCATTTACCCGCGGATTGTCGTGGGCTGAGCTTTCCTTACTTTGAACTTGTATGAAATCCGCGAGAACAGTTTACACGACATGACAAATAAAAACTTTATTAGCACACAAAACACAAGCAGACATAAATCATAAAGAAAAAGATGAAAAATACAAACTATGGAAGCAAACATATAAAATTAAGAAATGATGTCGTCATCGTGGGCGCTGGAATTCATACAAATTCAATTTCAGCTCTAAGCAACGGCACCTTGTGTTCTCTGCCTTACAGTAGATCAAATAAGATTAATTTTAAATTTAAACTAATATTAATCGATCCAATAAAGTAAACCCATGATTCATCAACATAACTCATTGAAAGCAAGGTCAAAGCCCTCAACACATAAATATTTAAGAAAACTTGGAAATTGTGTAGGTTTAACAGGCCTTGTACGTAAATATGTAATATTTCAAGTATGTAACTAATAAATTACATAAACATTAGAGTGAGGCGAGGCTGCGAATTTTGCAACTAAGGATGGACTCATACAAGTCAATCACTTGAATACTTCTGACTAACTTCAAATCGTTTTGGATTTGGAGTCAAGTGGTACTTAATGAAATATTTGACACTTTCAAAACCACAGATTCAAAACATATGAGGATAATGCAAAAAAAGAACTTTATGCTAAATTATTTACATAGTTATGGTTTCCGCCCCGCGGCTCCGCCCGCGCTACCTGTTATTCCCGTGGAAATGAGGGATTTCCCCGCGGTAAAAGGTAGCCTATGCGTTATTCTGATGTATAAATTATAATAATGAAAAGTTTCATTAAAATTCATTCAGTGTAGTTTTTGCGTGAAAGAATAACAGACGTCCATCTATACATCCATTTATCCTTCTATATAATATAGTAGGATTTACCAGCGACTACCACGTTAAAATATTTCCTTTCGTGAATAAAAAAAATAAGATAAGATATTTATTGCAATTCACATAATATGGTAATAATAAAAGATGTCAGAGATAAAATTAAGCCACACATGGACCCGGGCGGGCACAGCAACTTTGCTTCGTGTCAACTCATCTTAAATACTTCAGACTTTAATTAAATCGAAACAAACAAAAATAGTACTATTATTATATAAAAGGTATGTCTATCTACTGACTACTGTAAACAGTTTTAGTTTCACACATAATTAATTCACTGACATTCTAAGTAGATAAAAAGAAAAAAACAACACTCGCTGTTCTAATAATTTACATAATTTCAAGTAAAGCCTGATGAAAAAAACCGATAAACTTCTGTCGCTAATTTGCAAACTCATTTAATTATTGAATAAAATCGTATTACGGTCGTAAGGTCGTTATAAAAAGAAACTGGTTATGTGGTACTAATATTTTGAACAAGAATGGTTAAAATAGTCGCGACTCATAAAATTCGCCGTAAAATTTTGGATTAAACTTTTACAGGATTAGCTTTAGATATAGCTTTCCGCCGCGTTTAGCAGTTTTTCCCGTGGGAATGAGGCATTTTCCCTCGGTAAAAGGTAGCCTATGTTACTCAAGGTGAATGTAGCTTTCTAATGGGTAATTTTTTTTTAGTTTTCGAGTTTATTTATTACAAACACACACAAAAATACAAATCTTTCCTCTTTATAATATTAGAATAAAGTATGATTATAGACCTAATTTATGTAAGTATATTTTTTTAAACCGATTCATAGTTTTAAAAATATAAATACATATTTAAACCAACGTAATACCTTCGGCCTGAATGCCCTTACGAAGCACACACACGCAGAATATTTTGTGTACCTTCTAATCTTTATCTGCTGTAATTATTAACGAAAACCCCGCGATTGGCCACGATTGGCCACGAATGTTAAGGATCGCAGTAGTATGTAGTAGTATTGCTAAGAACTGCTCCACATTCTCTAGTGATGAATGTATTTTATCGATTCTAACGAAAATAATAATTAAGCCAATTACACGGCCAATACAAATACTAACTTCCTACCAATAAGTTGACTTTTACCTATAATTTAGAGGAACAAAGCGTCATCTGACGTCTATAATTTACCAAACTCATTTAGTGAGTGTTATTTATCTATAGTTATGTCGCTGTTTAGTCATTCTGTGTGAGTTCTTATCATGGTTTGATTTATTGAACACATTATGAAGCGGGCGGGCGGGCCGTGGTGAGCTTGAGATTTATGAATAGAAAACAAGCATCTACGCCCAAATGCTACCGAAATGCTTTGAAATGGATTTTTTATGTTTGTTAAATTGTATACCTAGTATAGTTTAATATGAAAAAATATTGTGGGCACTTGCCGGTATAAGTACAGGTTAGAGCAGCTTAAACTGAACACTTTGGATTCCGTAACGAGACCGTTTCGCAAGATTAAAACCCTTCGCTTCCGTCATACATTTCAGACTCAAGCGTTAGGTCAATTAAAAGAATAAAATAAAAAAAGCGTGTTTAATTTTATTAGCTTTTGATTATACCTTACCTACAGCATCTCATACTTACTTTTACATCCTGAATCCTTGTATGACAGTCACATAAACAAAACTGCTCTTTAACTATAAATATTTAAATGAATATTAATTATTTAGATATTTTACTGATTGCTCAACTTTGAATAACCAAGAGCTATTGAAAAATTAAAATCATGCCTACGTCTGACTAAATTAAAATGTTATGAATTTATAAATCAAGTTTTGTAAGAATCAATGAACAGATTTAATAATAGGTATAACAAATAGGTATGTATTAAAAGAAAGAGATTTAGACCACGAAAAATATTTCTTTTTAGCAGGCATAACATTGAACTTTCATTTATAAATCGATTTTTAAGTCCATGTGATCTATTGTATATGAGAAAGAAGTTTGCTATTCTTAACTCAATATATATCAATTTATTTAATGGAAGCTGCTCCGTACTGTAAAAGTATTTTAAATTAAAAAACCGAACAACAGCAATAAAAATTTTAAGAATGTCAGTCGACACAGCTTGAGATTCTTATAACCGCGTTTTATATGCTTCATAAAATTAATTAATTCAATAAAACTTATAAGCTCCTAAAACATTTGTATATCAACCAGCGCTCCAAATAAAGGAAATAATTAATTTGTCTCCCATATTTATAGCTTATAGCTTCTAAAAGAATAACAAATAACTCTTAACAAAATATATAGATCCAGTTTTGAAAGTAAATATGATCCATGTTGACCGTAATAGGCTACCTTTTGGAACGGAAATGAATTTATTATTTACCATTGATATACTGTAGGTACTCTGTTTATGCAATATGAAAAAATCGTAACTAAAAGAACTTTCTCTGTCAAGCAACTTTCCTAAATAAAGTTTCCTCAGTAACGAAATATTATTATTATGGTACGGTCTCCTGCAAAGAAAACGGACCCCCCAGTCTTAAGCGGCGCGGGTAGTCGCTAACGACAGGGGGGTCCGTTTTCTTTGCAGGAGACTGTACAAACAGACAATCGGCCCGATTCTACATAGAATAGAATATACTTTATTGCACACCAGTAGTAAATTAAAAACAAAACAGTTACAACAACATATGTGTACAAATAGGCGGCCTTATTGCTAAAGTAGCAATTTCTACCAGGCAACCCATGGTAAAGGAGAGGCGCATACACATACTCGTATTCGCTCAAACTTAAATTTAAAAACCACATGTCCTTTTCACGTTCTTAAGAACGAAAAGGGACAGGCGATTGTCAACTTGAATTTAGAGACATCAAATATCGATTATACGCGTAGTTCGCACTAGTTTAGCGGGCTTGCGAAAAGCTAATTAAACAGCTGCGCTGCTTATTTTAAATATAATTTATTCAAAATTAAATTCATTCATCTCCCATCCTTTTCGATTCCCATATGAATAAAAAATACCAACAACTTAAATTTAGAGATTTTAGCGGCCACGCCGGAATCGAGCTCAATTTGTAATCCGATAGTTTGTATGAAGAAGTTTAAAATTGTTATTGTTTTGCAGAAAAGTTTGGGAAAGTTCATGAGAACAGTTAAATGCGCATATGCGTTTTTCTTTCTTTCATATCCTCGCAGTATTTGATAATGATAACCCCTCACTAACACCCTTTATGTATAGTATAGTGACTAGCGAAGAGTATGTAACTACGTATTGTGATTGGCGTATCAAGATGTGGCTATAGGCACTATAGGTAACTATTTAAAAGACCGAACACGGTCTATTTATCTTACGGGATATTATAAATCATAACAACGATTTAAATTACTGTACAATTTAATTTTGACATTTTAATAGGTTCCTATTATCCTAATTTGACACGGTTGGCATTTTATGAACTAAACAAAATATAAATACGTTACAAACATAATGTTTGGTACGGAGATAGGTGTTCCCCGGCTTACATTTAGATCATCCCAACTCTATAATAGGCTATTTGACTGGTTTTAAAAATATATTTTTTATTATTCAGTAGAGTTTGTGGATCCCAGTAATAGTTGTATTTTTTAATTCTGGTACATATTTCCTGAAAAATATCAAAATAAAAATTCAATATTTAAGTAGCGCGCCAAAACGCTACTTTGACAATATGGCGTCGCAATGGCATCGGTGACGTCACTAGCCAGTACTACTACTACAAGTTGCTTAAGTAGAAAACGATGTTTACTGGCTAGTGACATATGTCTTATACCCGACCAAACAGGAGCGTTTTGAGTCACGTGACAAACGCCAAAAAAAATACATTTTAATTTACGGATTTTTACATAAATTAATTATTATTTTCAACTTCCCATAGTAAATATCCATTTTTAAACTTATATTACATACTGATTACAGTAATTAACACTTTATTTTTCGCATTGTCAAATAGCCTATTATTTTTACAATCTATTATACAATATACCAGCTATCTGCCGCGGCTCCGCCCGCGTTAACAGTTTTTCCCGTTGGAATAAGGCATTTTCTCCGCGGTAAAAGGTAGCCTATGTTACTCAAGGTTAATGTAGCTTTCTAATGGTGAAATAATTTTTGAAATCGGCACAGTAGTTTTTGAGTTTATTCATTACAAACATACACACAAAAATACAAATCTTTCCTCTTTATAATATTAGTGTAGATTTAGATTATATAAGAAAGAAGGAAGGACCAAATTAAGGCAGGAATTGATGACGTGTCGCATTGTCAAAGTTTACTTATATAGCAAGGATGATAGAAGTATGTACCTACTTTGATATATGCTTATTTGTGAGTTTGGATCACGCAATTATGGCTGAATAAAATAGGAAGAAATGTATGATAGGTAGGATAGCTTATATCTGAATCGAAATAAAATAACTCGTGATAATTAATTAATAACCATGCGGGCGATGCCGCAGTCAACAACTGGTCTATTACAATATAATTTATTATTAGTTTGTTATTGAAATAGTCTTTCCATATTCTTGTCCTGCAATTGGTTAAGTCAAGTTTTAATTAATTGATGACGATAAACTATTAAATACGGAAATAATCGTGTTGAAAATGTCTTATTAATTAAAAATTCATTTGATATTCTTGTACTAGAGCGCCTTGAGCAAATAGGTGTCAGGAATGATGTACGATACGACACATCTTTAAAATATTCATATTTGCAATACCTATAATTAAATACTTTTAACTAGCTTTCCGCCCCTGGGTTTACCGTGAGAACGAGATATATTTCCCCCTAACAATACAAATCTAGTACAATAGTCCTTTTATTTCTGACACTATGTTATTTAGCAAAAAATAATCCTCATGATAAAGCCTTTCGATCGGTATGATAAAACTACAGGATATTTTTTTTCTCGTGTAGCGGGTTCGATTCCCGGTTCAACCAAGTAATTATTTAAAAATTAATGAATGCTGTTTTAATAGTTTTTATAATTAAAATAAAGTCTTCTTTCAGTATAATGTTCTATCTACAATATTTAAGGTACTTTCCCTCCATGTGGCATAGCCGTGGGACGCCCTATAATAGTTATTATTATTAGTTAATTAGTAAGTTTATATCATGTTTTGTTCTACTAACCCCAATAATAAGTCTATTGTTACTAACATGTATGGATTATTTTGTGGCCCGAAATAAATATTTTGATTTGATTTTAATGCGGAGAAAATAATTGTGTCGCTTGTTACAGCTACTAACCGCGCCGCGCGGATCTGTCCTTGCTACGAACTTGTATGAATACCAATACCATTTCGTACAAGTACAGAAGTTAGCACATGCGGTTAGACTCTCGCACTACGAAATTCACCCCTACCGCAATGGAATACGAGCGCTCTCAAGATCAAAATGTCTAGCCGCATGTGCTGGCTACTCTACATAGCTTCGCCTGCGGTAAACCACGCCATGTGCTTTTCACCAAACCAACAACAACCACCGCTTTTCAAGATGCAGCACATTGTTACATCTCAAAGAGGATACAATTCTCGTGTATCCTCTTTGATTAGCACTACTCCATGCTCCTTAATTGTTTTCCTATACTCTAAGGTTGTCTGGAAGAGATCGCTAAATAGCGATAAGACCGCCTTTGCGCACATTTTATTTATAAGTTACTTTGTAAAAATATTTTTATGTGTATAAGCAATAAAGTATTACTTACTTACTTACTTACTTACTTCTTACAAAAAGAGGTCAATTAATTAAAGGTAATTAGGCTATTGTAATATGTCTGTCCATATTTAGTCTATCTATAGTTTAAAACTCGATTAAATACATAGGACTAAAGGAATTTATCAACTAGGGTCAGTGGCTAATTTGTTTAAACAAACGACTTACTTATGTATTAATAAAAGCGTTATATATTTTAGGTGCTAATTAAGCATTCCTTTTTTATGTCCATTAGGTGACAATAAAAATGTCAAAGTGTCGCTAGATAGAATCTGTAACATGTTTAAATCGTAACTTTTCAAAATTATTATTTTTATCGCAAAACGTGCTTGTAGAATAGAGATGCTAAAATTAGTACCAGCTCATAATAAGCCGCATAAATGTATGTATAGCTATAAGGTCTCTTCCTAGGTTAATGCTTTTTTCCATTCAGTTATCGTTAGTTATACAAGTGAACGCTGCTTCCCATAACCTTGTTAAATCTAGCCTCAATACTACAGGATTTCCTGAGCCGGTTTAGAAATCCAAAACAACTCTTTTTTTGTTTGTATTAAGATTACATTTTAGGTATTTCAAGAGAGAGAGAGAGAGAGAGACAGAGAGAGAGACCTTAGTCCTTAAACAAATAAAGAATATTAACGTTGTGGTCCCATAAATAACTCGTTTGTGCCATTCTGTAAAATGACCTACCTCATCGATGGGTGTCCGTCCATAGAAAAGACATCAACGCGCGTTCGAAGTACTTAAGGTTTTTGAAGTTTTTATTTGTAAATTCCAAAAAATACATAAGACGAAAGATTTTATTGTTTGCATTAAATGGGCTCCGAAACCACTTAACCGATATTAATGCAACTTGATATAAAGAAAGAATACCTTAGGGAGTAACATAGGCAACTTTTACCGCGGGAAAATTTCTCATTCCCACGGGAAAAACTGTTAACGCTGGCGGAGCAGCGAGGCGGAGAGCTAGTATTAAATAATATATTAATTGGTACCATTTAGACTATAATGGTAATTAAAAAAATACACAGTAATTGTAACGTTTCACTATTCACACAAATGACATAATTTAAATCTATTGACGAGTTTAATCAATTCATCTGTTTTTAAATACATAACTTGTTTTCGGCTGCTATAAAGTTTATTTCTATTTTTTATAGGTTTTTTCACCTATCGATATTAAATAAGCTTTTAATGTTCGTTGTTAATGTAAATATTTTATCAGGTAAATAAAATGTCCGGATTATTAAATATTCTTCAAGACATGTCCGTGTGTGCTTCATGTAACATACTGCAATAAACTGTTTTATATAGGTAAAAACCCATCTCTCTAGCAAATATTATATGTTTTTAAATAAATATAATAATATACCTACAAAATTATTAAAATTTCCGATACACGGTTTAATTTAACTGGCCATCAACTAATAAGGCACTTTATTTACAAGATTCTATGAGTTTTATGACAACGACATTGGAATATTTAATTGGAATGGAATTTTAATCTTTGGAGCTAATTAGTGATTCAGTATAATAATATACTCCCCGGGGACTCTATGGCCTTTGAATAAGGTATTTATTTGCTCCTATTTGATAAATAAGATATTTTAGCTACAAACAAATGAATGAAGGCCCCGTGCCTTCGAAGCACAGGGTCGCGGGTTCGAATCCCACCTAGGGCAGACATCCTGTGACGAGCATTTGTATTTGCCTTGCGTCTGGATGTTTTTTATTTATATATGTATGTATATCAGCTGTCTGACAGCCATAGTATAGGCTCTGCCTAGTTTGGGGTCAGATAGCCGTGTGTAAGAGTTGCCACATATTATTAATATTAAAGACGTTCTGTTTCACTTATTAATTTGTTGGCTAAGTAGCCTTTTTTATCTTGCTCTATTTTTTACACCACTACTTTCTTAATTAGAAAGCCAGTTTTAAGATAATATATCGCGGAGTTACCTGTCCTTGAGCGATTGTACGTAAAGAGGTAGCTCTTTTTTTTTTAATTTAATAGCTTATTAACACACCGCCCTAATCCCAGAAGCTCTTCAGCCTTTTGCCAATGATTTGAACTCCGATCTGAATCATTTTTCTCCTTTGATGAGTGAGTAATTTGCCTATAGCTTATTTTCAAATATTGCTTACCACAAAAACTCCAATTGCGATATGCATCTCGGAAATTAGGCTGCACCGCACCAGTTAATTAGTCCAAACTTTTAAAAAATAAACTTTTCGCGCCACTCCGCTGTGTTCTGCACTGGCAGTTCAAACTTTTATAAATATAATTCCTCTTTAAAAAAAAGCTATGTTCTATGTTTGAATTTAGACTCTGGAATAAGACTATGTAAACTCCTTCCTGAAACTTTTTTTATATTACTTTTTAATGAGCAAGGTGTGTTTATGCGTGCGTCCGCGCGGGTACTAGGGATCTTCGGTCGAAGCTTACTATTATAGAGGTAAGGCAGGTATTGCGACCTGTGACCTCTGCCAGTAGCGCCGCTCAGCTGCCTAGAGGTTACGTTGACATTTCTGTGTGAACTTTTACTGGCATCTTGAGTGAATTAGGATTAAACGTTTGAAGATGTGTCACGGGAACAAAATTTGTGAAGCTTAGCCAGTCACATAGAGCAGGTACTTGGAATATTTTTTTACGTAGCTTAAATTTCATCATCGTTAACAGCTTATATATGTCCCCACCAAGTGGCTCGAGCCTACCCTGAAATTAGGGTGAATAGGCCTAATTGACCACGCTGGCCTAGTGCGGCTTGATCAACTTCACACACAACCTTGAATTTCTTTATAACGAGGTGCATTGCGTGCTACCTCGTTCGTTGCCACGTTTTCTACTTCATTTCTCATCTCATTTACCATTTTCGTCTAAATTCAAATATATTTAATTTTGGAATTCATTCAAAATCATCCGTCAATCATCCATTTTTTATTATTCATTCCTAGTCTTACTCCTGGCCACGAACTACGTGGTCATCCTCCTAAATGTATAATTAAAGTATGAACTCCTGAAAGTATGTGTAATTAAAGTGTGTTGTCACGGTGGCGAATATAATTTATGTGACTCTAGTCCCTTCTTTTATTTGTGCATCATCTATTACCAACACGTAGTTACCCCGCAGGCTCGTCCAGGATCCAGGCGAGCCGCGGGTGTAACATCTTCATAGGTGTGTGCAGGTTTCCTCACGATGTTTTCCTTCACCGTAAGAGCGTCGAGTAAACGTAGGTAACTTATGTATTCGATAAAAATGTATTTTTACAATTAATCTATAATATTGACAAAGACAGTTTGATTTGATATATTGCATACCTACATACATCACAACTTATCAGTACACATCAGCACTTAACTTTCAACAATAACTCTACAGCAGGTTTGGGGTTCGCAGTTGTTGTTAATTACACACACAGCTGTAAATTCCCTGGGTATATTCCTTTAGTCGTCTCTTACGACACTCGCAGGAAGAATTGGGTTGGTCCATTTCTAAGACAGGAACCACACGGAAAACTTTCAACTTAATATCATTAGGAAGGATATGTACGAAGTGACCAATAAAAGGTTAGGAGACTGATGTAGATAGATAGATAATTAAAACGTTTATTTATGAGCACAATACATAGAAATGCTTAATGTCTTAATGTCTTAATTCTATCGCAATAAGACACATTCATTACGAATTACATGTAAGTAAACATGATAATCTTTGAGTATATTATTACTGTAACCAGTTAATTTGAGTTTAATTTATATACGCAACATCAGTTGAGCTTGTTATCAGTTTGAAAAGGGTTTGTAGAGAAGGCAGAGTGATATTTTAACGACCTCTTCCTTTTGAGTGTGCGCAACTATTTTTGTAATAAGTATTAACTTGTAATTGGCTATACAACTTGTATAGCCAATTACATATAACATAATACAAGTTTACACCAGCAGCGGACAATTGTTTGACCGAAATTATTGCTGCGCAATATTATTCAATAAATCAGAAAAAAAGAGCGATCTATTCTCGATATTTCTTCAGCAGATCTCTACCTATGAAATTCTCTCTCTCCAACGATATTCGCCACCTTCATCAATCAACCGAGACACCGCAATATTAAACAATCCTACTACCTACGCTAGTTTTATACACCGTTAAATTTGTTGCGCCCGCGGCTCGCCAGGGTCCTGCCGGCGTGAACGCAGAGATCAGGAACAGGCGATTAATGTGTAGAACTTGTCGTACGGGCGAAATGAAGGAAAACTCAGACTTTTCGGATTTAACTGTTAACAAACTTTATACTAACTAGTGGCTAGGCCCGTTGACTTCCATTCCGAAGTTCGCGGGTTCAAACCTCGGCACGTACCAATGTGTTTTCGATTTTCGAATTCATATGTACGTTTATTCGACGCTCTTACGGTGAAGAAACATCGTGAGGAAACCTGCACACACCTGCGAAGAAATTCAAAGGTTGTGTGTGAAGTTGACCAACCCGCACTGGGCCAGCGTGGTCGACTAAGGCCTATTCACCCTGGTATCAGGGTAGGCTCGAGCCCCTCGGTGGGGACATATATGGGCTGTTAACGAAACTTTATAAAACTATAAATGATACATTTGTGGAAATGGCCGAGTTGGTCGAGGCCAGGAGAAAAAGCGACAGAATAATGAATGAAAATGACATATGAATGACGAATGAATTCCAAAATTAAATATTCTTTTAGACGAAAAAGAAATGGTAAATGCGATGAGAATGAGGTGGCAACAAGGTGGCATGCAATGCAAGGCACCTCCTTACAAATAGTGATAGTACTCATCAACTGAACAACTTTCCCTAATGAACATAGGTTTAAATCTCCATTCAACTTAGCATTACACTTCAGTTACGTGACCAGCCATTTTATATGACACTAGCGACCCGCCCCGGCTCCGCACGGGAAAATGGTTATTGTGGGTTATCCTTCAGTATATTATGCACGTATTATACATATAAACCTTCCTCTTGAATCACTCTATCTATTAAAAAAAACCGCATCAAAATCCGTTGCGTAGTTTTAAAGATTTAAGCGTACAAAGGGACATAGGGACATAGGGACATAGGGACGGAGAAAGCGACTTTATTTTATACTATGTAGTGAAGTTGAATTTTAATTCAGAGATTTTAACCTTTGTCACCCTTCAGGTAACAATGCCCGTACCCGCCGGCGGAGGCGCGGCCAAAAACAAAGTCAAAACTAATAATCAGAGACGGAGCCCCTCAGGCGTCGTCTCCTTCACAATGTTTTTTTCCGTATCAACGCGCTAGGTCTCCCCTAAACGCGTTGGTACATGACTACTTCCGGGTAAAGTCTTCCGTTCCCCCACAAGTCTGGTGAATCTTGATTCGTCGTACTTTGCGACACAAGCATAGGCCAATTATGGGGCCTATGAGACGTATTACATCTACCTACAATGACAAATTTACACACATTGACATCTTGTCCTTGTCTTATCACAGTTTCAGGAGTCTGCTTAATAAAGACCTGTTAGAATAATTTTAATTTTACTTTCTGTTTTATGATAATAGTATTGGCAGTTGGGTAGTGATTGTCGCTTTTTTTAATAGCCTTTTGATCTATTATTTATGTGTACCCATAGTTTCGACATCCTCATAGTTATTTGTTTTATTTTGATTTTTTACTCTCTTACACTCTGCAATCTTATCTGTGGATAATGTAGTTGGCAGTGTATTATGTATACTCAATTATTGTACTCTTTCTTGTGTATTTTTTTCTTGTACATTGCTGTTTATTGCCTAAATAAAAAAAATTAAAAAAAAATTAAAAAAAACAACCTTTGTTCTTAAGTGAAAGTTATTCAGTTTCATGAGTAGGTACTATCACCATGTAGCGGATAAATAACCAGTTAAACACATCGCTCATCTATTACTACAAAGACGTAATTGTCACAAAATGCAAAAATGAGTTAATGATGCCAGAATGTTCGAAAATGACCAATACGTATGGTATTAAAAAGACGTTTTTATTGTTCAACAAATGAGCGTAAGATGGCGCCTCTGTCTTTGTTGCACCGGTACAAAATTTTACTCGCCCTGAGTGTAACGACGCCACATTGGTCAGTTGCGCATAATTTTTTATATTTTTAAGTGCCAAACGACGTAAATGTTATTTTCTGTCTATGTAGCACCAAGACAAAATTATTTTTTGAGATCTGCAGTGTCGTAATTGTATTTTTTGTCATTGTAGCACTAGAATAATAATATATTTTGTGAGCTACAATACCTTTGTATATGTATTTTGTGTCAGTGTTTAACTAAAAGCTCTTAAAATTGAATGAAATAATGACTTACTTAAAAGAAACAGGTGTAATTTTAAAACATTAAATATTGTATTTATGTTTTTCTCCATTATTACTAAAAGTAGTAACTTAAAAAGTAAGTCTAATAAAAATAAAATCTAAATAAAAGTAAATAAAAAAATAGCATTCAAGTTAAGATCATTATTTTTTTATTGTTTTAAATAGGTACTTACTTGTATGTGTTGTGTGTGCAATAAAACATGAATCTATCTATGTACTTGTTTGCTAGTAATGGTTTTTTTAAAGAAAAATAAGGTGAATTAAACTAGGTATTTTAAATGGTAATAAAATTGCGGGTAATCGCAATATAAAAATGTTAACAATAGCCATAGAAGGCCGAATTCTTGCTCCTTTCTCTAAAAATATAGAGGAAAACGAATGCTTAGATTTTGAATCTGTTATTATAAGTAAAGAAACAAAAGTTCCATCTACCCCTTTGCTCCTTTTGTTGATGAGAGTATCACATTCACAGAGCATGTGAAGTGCGGTTTCCTCTTCGTCTGCACAGAATCTACAGTAAGGGTTTTCTGATAAGCCCATTCTGCCTGTTCATGTGCTTATTGAGTTTACAATGCCCAGTAAGGGCCCTAATGCCCGAACACGAATACTCAACCGGACGAGTTTTTGTATCTCAGATCTTGATTTGTAGAGAAAACCTGGAAAAAACTGCCATTTCTATTTCCCAAGCCACCACTTGGCGCCTTGAGCCGGATTTCGGCACCCCGAGCATAGGTTCCGGTAAAATGGGTCGAGCGCCAGACCCTTTCCTTGCCAGCTGATCTGCCGGCTCGTTCCCCCCGACTCCGAGTGTCCAGGCACCCAGCCCAGGCACACAGAGTTTTTGCTGCCCAGTTAATTTAGGGCATCAATGCATGTCAGAGTAATTCTGGATGCTACTTCATTGGACGCCAGTGCTTTTAATGCGGCCTGACTGTCCGAGAGTATGAGAATCCTTTTGCTGGAATACTCCAGGCTTAGAAGAAAGTTAAAAAAATATATGACAAAGGCAAAATGAAGCTACTAAAACACAAGCAAAAACACAAAATAATAATTTTCATTGATAACTTAAAAGGGCGTCCTACTATCTGTAAGGTACCTGGGTTTGAAACCAACATAAAGTACTTTTTTAATGAAAAAGCCGTGACTAGCGATGGCCTTGTGTTATTTTAATAAGTATTTTGATATAAGGATAACAAATGAATCTATGATTTATGTACCAACACGAAATTATTCAAAAAACTGTTAATTATTCAGTAAGTGGTTTGAAATTACGATAAAAATACTAATTCACCTTTGATTTACCTGCTATTAAGTAATGTTAATTATTCAGTATTCAATAAAGCTGTAATGAATTATTATCTCAAATAAAGTGATTTAATTACAATTAACTAATAACTATTTCAGTGTCACAACTTCCAAAATAAAACATTTTCAATGCAACAATGACACAATTGTATGTGTCAAATCATTTCAAGTGGTTTTTTTTATACTTACACTTGAATTTTTTAAATGTTTTTGCTATTGTACTCTACCTATATATTTAAACATCCAAAATATCCTAGTTGCAGTTATAAATATTATAAAGTGAAATAATAAAACGAAACAGAACATTAAAAAAAACTTTAAAACGCTCTCCTGTAAAATTTGTAAAATGACAGTTACGTCTTTGTAGTAATAGATGAGCGACATATAGGCCTTTGGACCACCGATGACGGGCGGGCACACGTCCATAAACTTATTTACCATAAAAGCGTGGGCGTACATCCGATACCAGCCTTGACGGTATTGTATTACTGATTTGGAGACACCTACGGTACATCTAAGAACAGTTCACACCTGTGTCTAATAAGTACCTAAAGATTTAGTAATTTGAAATTCTTAAGTTTTTCCCAATCGTGGACATCTTTCGGCTGAGATGATAATGATGATGATGATATAGGAAAATAAAATGTAAGAATGCACATCATTTCAAAACAGCTGTACTGAATTCGATAAACCTTTTTTGTTGTGTTCGTTCTTGTTCATTATTGTCAAAAGTCAGGTTTGTGTGATCTTTTAAATCATGAAAACACGTCATACCACATCGTAATAAATTGAGGCGAACCAGGGCGGACAGTTCCTTAAATATTTATCGGGATTTTGTAGCTCAATGCCGACTTTCTGCAAAATGCCTACTATTGCAAATTATCATACATCGCATCGCACTATGCCGACTTTCTATAAGTGAGGAACTAGAGATCGCGCTAAACCGAACAATCTCATGAAGCCATAAATTGCTTTAGTATGAAATTTATTCTCCTTAGGTACTCCCCCAAAATATCTTTGTCGCACTATATTACGAGAACGTAAGTTCATTTAAAAGATGTCTAACTTTGTACAAACGACCATACTCAGAACTAGTTTTTAAATTTCATAAAAAGGATTTAAATTGACTAATCAGTAAACATATGGGGATGTTTGCACGTAATTGTATCGTTCTTGTTTCGTGTTGTGTAGTTATGTAGTTAATTGTATTTTCTTATTTTCGTTTTCTGTGTTGTTATGTCCTACAAATAAATGTTTCTTGTTTCTTATATCCCTTATTTACAGTTACACTCATAAATTAAAACTAAAGTCCGCAATGTGCACGCGTCATTAGAAACACAAACACGATTATTTACATGGTTATTGGTAAATTTCTTTATAACGAAGTGACGAAATTGCATTCTTGACAATGACCATGGTCAAATGTTTCTAGAACGGATTTTACATATTAATATGCATGCATACCTTTCATATTAAACGAGCGATCGGTCAAATTTATTTTGTTTTTAGGGAAATTAATCATTTTAAATATTGGTATTTAAGTTTCAACACTTTCTACAGACGCTAATTTGTTTTTTTGCATAATAACAGATTTTACAATTCGAGCAAAGCTTTTTAGGTACTATCGTCATCAAGAGAAAGAAAAAAAATTGTTATTATTATGAATAAATTTATTTCAAACAAACAAAAAAAAGTCATTTATTTTTCCGAAATAAAATCAGAGTGTTCCTGGCTAACTAAGGTCCTCTGTGCTATAGGTAGCTCTTTTGTCTATTATTAAAAACAATAGTAGGTACAGTTTTACGTAAATATTTCGACTTTGATTTAGATTTACAATAATAATTTACATGTAGCGCCATACAAGTATGTACCTATATTTTAGTGTTGTGTTAATTTAATTTCATTCGCTAAAGGTTTTAATGTAAGTTAACGTCATACGTCGTCACATAAAAGCTTCACTGTTATTTGGGCCTCAGAATTCCAAGTATTTAACCCCTATTTGTCACTGGATAATGATGACAAATTCGTTATCAAATAGTTTTACACGTTGTCACACGTTGTTCAACCAAATGGGCGTCGGTGGCGTAGTGGCTGGATACGTGGCCTAACCGGGGCGCGTCGGTTCGACTCTCGTCACGTGCCTTGTTCGGCACAATACAGATCACAGCAGAGAGATCGCAGCGCTTCGCTTTCAGGCTCCAATCTATCTGGATCACAGCGTGTAAATTACGACATAATAACAGATATTGAAGAGACATGCTCTGTCAAAAACTTTTCTCTGAATCGAAATAATAATTCGACACTCCCATCCATACAACATTGGTCAATTTCAGGAAGGAAAAAAAGAAATTAAAAGAGCAATAAGTTTTTCTGTAGTGGAATTTTCCCGCGGTAAAAGGTAGCCTATATGTTACTCTGATGTATAAGTTAAAATAGCTATATTATTATAAAGTTTAATTAAAATCCATTCAGTAGTTTTTGCGTGAAAGGGTAACAAAGATCCATGCATCCACACAAACTTTCGCGTTTAAAATATTAGTAGGATTAAAACCTGTCCATCATTCTAACCCAAGGTAGGCTCGATCCCCTCAGTGGGGCCTTATATGAGCTGATAACCTAAATAACATACTAAACCAATATATTTGTATGCACTAAGGGCCCAATAAATCGAACACGAGTCCCGACAAACATAGGCGTCAAAAGAATGGAATTCTCCACTTGTTCCTAAGTATAATGAATGACTTACTAATAGGTTTGTGGTAAATACTGATATTAGGCCATGATATCAATAAAAGGTACAGTCGGCTACACGTTGAACGTCACAAGATGGGTAACTCCTAAAAATCTTCAAAAATAAATAAAGTTATTTATTACAATACGAGTACATGTTTAAAAGATGCAACCCTGTGGAGTTTCTTCGGCGAGCTCTTCTCCACAGAAGACAGCCAAGTTTTTGAACTCGCCAGAAAAGATAATTTAAATGACTAAACTAAGTGATGTAACATCCTAAAGTTAAAAAATAAATTCTTTGAACATATCAATGCTAATTAAATATAATTTGGTCTATAACATTAAAAAGGATGTTAATTATATTTTCTCAATGTTCCTTGCTATGTTGCTGGACTTGACAGTCTGTGTTTTCATACTTATTCTGCATTTCCGTCTGTGGTGTCTGTAATCAGCTGATTGTAACAGCCTCCGTGGTCGAGTGATCAAAAGCTCCAAGCCTGATGTTACGGAGGTTCCAGGTTCGAATTCCGTTGGGGCACTCGTCGAGCAAATATCACTTTGTAAGACATTCCCCAGTTTGGTTAGGTACATTGCAGGCTGATCACCTAATTGTCCGAAAAGAATGACGATTCGTGCTTCGGAAGGCACGTAAAGCCGTACTGTCTACGGATTTTGTCGTTATAGGAACCAAGTCGGAAGCCATAGGCAGGTCAATAATTCCGACACCAGGGTTTGTGAGGTAGGTTAATCCGGTAATCCACACGATAAGCAAGCATCAACAGATTGCCTAAAATAGTTACAACTTATCCTTAAACTTGAAATTTATCATACGACTGTACCGGTAAATTATAAAGGAAACACTTAGGATTTCTGCCTTAAAGGTCTTTACAAACGGACTGCATTATAGCTACAAAAAAAAGAAACTATTTGAAAAATTCAAGTATTTTCAGCGTAGCAACAAATCAGTATTATTTCAGTTTTTCATTTTCAGTAGTATTGTTAATGTCATAAGTATACTCGTATAATAAATAAAATAAAAATTAATAAAGCAGAGTTGTCAAAACTTAAAAAAGGGCTTAAAAAGTAAAATTAAACGGATTTTTGAAAAAAAAATCTAATCAGAGAGTAATTGTTGTCGGGTGGCTCCACCAATTACAGTCAGGTAGCCCTGTAAGTTATTTCTGCAACTGACCGTATTTTAACTGTACTCTACCAACTAACTCTAAAGCCTGCTGGACACGGGTAGAGTAACCGGTAGAGTAGACCGGTAGAGTACTAACTATCCTACTTACATACAATACTCATGTAGGCATCTTTGGTAGAGTAGAGTACTGAAATTTGGTAGAGTAGAGTAGCTAGCACCGTGGGCAAGCTACTCTACCACTTTCTTTCCCCCACCCCGGCGTCCAAACTACTCTACCGACTACTCGACCCGTGTAGCGGTTATTAGAGTAACTAGTTCAGACTTGTTTACAGCACGCACGTGTCATTGTTTGTTTTCGTTGTTCTGAGTTGACATAAAAGCGTTACTCTACTAATAAAATAAAAATTTACGTGTAGACACTTACTCTTCCAAAACTGGTAGAGAACTGAATACTAGTAGAGTAGTATGCTAGTTCACTCTACCGTTTACTCTACCCGTGTCCAGCAGGCTTAACCGTGTAGTCCCGGGTTTAGGAATGCAGCCCATTAGTCAACACAATTTTAGCCATTTATCAACCAATTAGTTAATAGACTAGTGATTAGAAGCAGTCTAACATTATCATTATTTAATGTTCCATTAGATAAATCACACCAGTATTTAGAGTGCATTGTTAGTAGACCTATAAATACTAAAAGACCCGAATATTATTTCAGTTGCAATTGAGACTTCCGCGAGTGAGCACAAATAGTTAAAAATGTTTCTAAAGTCAGCGACAAGAGTTTTACATTTCTGGAAAGTGTTATTGAAGCCGGGTGGCCTAAGGAAAAGCGTCTAAAATAGGTAATAAAACCGCTTATTCGTCAGTCAATTCATTTTCTTTCTTGAGACGATAAAGAAATCTTTCCTTTAAATAAGGTAGAATTGAATTTCTGTGTATTTTGTTTTTGTTTGGTATGGTCGGTGTTGATGTGTTGGTTCTGGGCAGCAGATGAATGAAAATTTCGTCTTTATGTGTTTGTGGATAGCGATATGTTTTGACATTGATTGGCGAAGTATTTTCCAAGATAGGAATCGAATGACTTAAAGCATTGGTACAACTTAAAGTGTCACCTTCCAGATGAAATACCTATATGGTTAAAATCCATGCAAATTTGCTCTAAAGATTCTCGTTCCTCTTTGTTTGAAGGGAAGGTTCGGAGTTTTGATTTGATTACCTACTTCCAGTCTAGTTGGATTACAATTATTTTTGAATTTTTGTTCTGACAATAGTTTACGCCCTCGAATTGTTTCATTAATTAATCATCAATATTTTCCAAAGGAATCTGTACTTTGTTGATTATTCATTCATTCATTCATTTATTTATTCCAAAATTATTATTTGTTACTAGTGACTTTTATCAGAGTAACTTTTATTATTAGTGCTATATACAGAAGTAATTATTTATTCATTATTTATTTTAACAAGACTATCGGCAATAATTACGCCATTAGAAATTTATAGTTTGTTTATAATTCCTATCTTTGAGGAAAAGTTTGAAACATTTAAAACAATAATTAAGTCAACCTGTTGTTCAGTTTGTTCAAATTGTATTGTGACATAACTAGTTACTGAACTGGTATTGGCAGCAAATATCCGGCTTTGATCGATCAGGGATTCCTCTGCACAGCCGGCTGCGGAGGCCCTTGAGAGTTCAAAGGGCGCGCGTTGGGCCGTGAGATCTGGCCCTGAATCATTTCGTGGATAATATTTGTTTGTGCTAGGAGGGTTATTATTTGGATTGTTTCTGGCGTTGTTATGATAATTATTGGATTGATAACCCTTTGAAAATTTTGATGATATGACTTGGAGGATCACTTTTTTAATTTAAAAACAATTTTCAATGGCATGATTCGTTTTTTACGGTATCTACAATACATTTTGTTTGTTGAATGAATTGGTGATGGACGCCTCATTGGTGGATGTGCGAATCTACTTGTCTCAATTTTGGATTTTAATTTTTGTTACTCATCCAAAGCGATTGTTATTGCGCTTTCCAAAGTTTCTTTTTTTTGTGATCTTAGTTCAGATCATTTAAGAAAACGCTAAGGGCTTCATTTTTTATTAAATCCGATCTAAGCGATTAATTATATTACTAAAACATGCCTCTACCCTGTTCGCGAAGGACATAACCTTTTCTTTGTAATTTTGTCTACAAGGTGCTAAGTTCCATTTGCAACTGCGCCAAAGGATCCTATGCACGAAGTGTTGCAGCAGATCTGGCGCGTAGCACGATGCTCGCAGTTGGCTCAGTATGCTGACACGATGCGGAGTTGACAGAATCAACTTAGACACTAGGTACTCCGAATTTTAACGGATTAGTTCTTGAATTAACCAAATCCGCTCCGTCTGCACCAAATTTGTAATGGTTCTGGGCAGCAGAAGAGTGAAAGATTTTATGTGTAGTGAACTTGAGTTTATTGAATGGGTATACAGAAGAAGACTTTTCTTTAAAAAATAAAGAAATTAAAAAATAAATTAAATTCTAATAAACATAGCAAGTATCTTATCTAATAAATCTTTCCAAAATACATGTGAATGGATGATTGTGATATTTATTTACAATTTATTTCTTTACATAAAATTTGTAATAAAATATCATGATGAATCCACCATATTTTTAAAAACTTCGTATAATTCGAATAGATGGATCTAGGGGTGAGAAAATTTGACATATTAATGAGTGTCAATAAATAAGTCACCATCTATCCACTTGCTACGCAATAGAAGCCACAAAAAAAAAAAAAAAAAATACAAAACTTACTGCTTCAAAAAAAACCTAATTACCTATAATTCATTTTAAAGTTAGAGAACTTAAGAGAGTGAAGTTGATTTTTTTATGTGTGAGATTATTATTGTTTTGTTGGGCTTGTTCTTAGTCGCAATCAGGAAAGTGTAGCGAGATTGCTCAGAAATGCCTGTTCACTCGGGCTTCACAAGAGTTGGGTTAAATATATAAGCATTCGAGAATACAAACGGTGGCAAATCGTTCCAGAATATATGGAATCTCGGTGTCGTCTCATACGTCATTCTTACTGAAAATAGTTTCTCCTTCAAAAACGGAATTTTCATTTTTTTTAAGAAGAATCTTTGGCGTTAATAGTAGCATCAGTTGCAACTTAGTTTTGAAATTTCCTTTGGGAGAACAAAACAGTCGCTTCAGAAGACAAGTGACAATTATTGTATAGGAATTCATTCCAATCTTTTAAATTCTTCTTAGTAAGGGAAACTTCTACAAGAACATAATAAACTTCTATGCACCTTTTCTAGTATGCACTTTTCTAAGTCTTCTTTCTTATGTCGCACAATATGTTTGTGATGTGCATTAAACAAGGATGTTTCAAAAACTTCCGCCTATTTCAGGCACGAACGACCTAATTTGCTCTAAGGCATCATCTGATTATAAGTCGCATAAAAATTATTCTTTCCCTACCTAGTTTGGTCATAAGTTTGATATAGAATTTTTATTTGATGACATTCACGATGCAAATTCTATATCGAAACTCACAGATCATCCTAGCAAGAGTTGGAATATCAATTTACAAATTTTGAATTGTCTTTCTAACTTTTGAAGGTTTAATAATTTCTTCCTTGGACTAATAATTTCTTCCTTGGAGTTCAAAGTCTTTGGTTATCAATTACTTCTCTTTTTCTTGTTTTTTTTTAAATATTTTCAGTTCATTTATATCGCTAGTCAGCTGTTATGATAAAGATTTTTTAAGACAATTACATTGTCTTGCTTTCCTTTCTATGAATATGATTTTGCGCTTTAGTTGCAGTTTTAACAAAATATGAAGATGATTTAATTTTGTTTGATTTACAATCATCGCATCTTGTATAGAAAAAAATATCCGCAATTTTTTATTGCAAAAGTTTTACAGTCAGTTGTTCTCAAATATTTTTCTAAACATCATCGTAAGGATTGGTTGGGGGATATTTCTGCTTCATTACAAGCCTCTAATAATGCTTTTATAAACAATGGTTTGAGTACTTTAATGCCTGAAGAAAATCTTTATGCATGTGTACTCTTGGTGTAATTGTTTTAAAAGTAAATGGATGCTCAAAATCAAACCAAATTTAAAAAAATATAAAATTGTGTATTAAACAAAAACTTACAATTAGGAATGCACAACAATTAAAACGAACTCTAATTTATATCACATTAACAAACAACAAGACCAAACTAATGTGCAGTAAATTACATGTCTTATCTTAATCTATAATGACCCCATGCTAAAGTATCAGTACAATTTGGTAAAATATGACGTTTTGTGTCATTGTACGACAGCGATAGATAATTCAATAATATAAGCGTAAATATTATATGTTTTGTGCTTTCAGACTTTGACATCTAGCAATAGTTTGTCTGTAGTGTTTCTAAAGTTCTAAAGTTGTATAATACGGTTGATATTTTCGTTAATTATCTGCTCTTCAAAGGAAATTTTAAAAATAGTTTCGGTAAAGTTTTGGATTGTTGAGTAAGTGATTTGGAGTTGTTTTTGCATAAGCTTGATCAAGCGTGGTCAAGCCGAGTTCTATTCGCTCTAATTGTGTGACGGCCCGTGCGGTTGTGATGCGGGTTCTGAGTCTGTGTCAATTTAAAGCACTTTGGACTATCTAGCTTTCATGTCTTTTTTTACAATTTATATTAAAATTGTGTTCACTACTTGGAACCAAATGCTGAAGTGACTTTGAGGCGTCTGTTACTCTATTTAAATGCCATCTTGAAAATCCCTCGATAGAAATGGTCTATGAAAATCTACTGCTCTGTCGTATTCGTTCGTTCTTTGTCGTTGTCGGATATTGAGTATTTCTTGGTCTTATTAGAATTTTTGTATCTATTCTTTTAAATTTTTAATGTAAATGTAAGTGGTATATAATATAACGTAAAATAATAATTTGAGTATAGAGCAAAATAATAAAACTATGTAAGGATTGTACATGATTTCGTTTATGCAAAGATTTTGTTTCCCCTTTCGCCTTTGTGATGGTTTTGTTTGTTCCTTCATTGCGTAGGTACGTCTTGAATAGCAGTGTGTTACGTAGGAAATAATAAGCTAAACTTTTTAAAGACTATATTTTAAAACTACAAAGATTTAGAACTTATAAATATTTTACAATTCTGATTTGAAGTTATAATTCCTGAATCTCTAAGATTAATGTCTACGGGCTTATTTGTTTGTTATATTTGTTTTTATATTGGGTAATATTTGTTTGTTCTGCCAGGAGGATTACTATTTGAACAATTATTATTTGAATTATTTCTCGCATTATGATAAGCCTTCAAAAAATTTTGGTTATTTTGACTTGGAGTACCTATTGTTTCTATTTTTGAGTTTAAAACAATTTTCGATGGTGTGATTATGTTTTTTATAATATTTACAGTATATTTTGCTTGTGGAATGGATTTGCAACGGATGCCTCAATGGGTGATGTGTGAATCTACTCGTCTCAATTAGACTTAAGTCGTTGTTCTTCGTCTAAAGCTATTGCAATTGCATTTTTTAAAGTATCTGGTTTTTGCGATTTTACCAAGATGGTAAGGTCTTTGTTAAGACCATTTAGAAAAACACTAAGGGCATCATTTTTTATCAGATTAACACACGCGGCTCTCCAACCATCTTTAGCAACAGTCCGATCTAAACAATTAATTATATTAATATAACATGCCTCCACCCTATTTGCGAAGGACATTTCACTTTCTTTGTAATTTTGTCTACAAGTATTAAGCTCTATCTGCCATTGCGCTAAAGTGCGTTTTTCCATAAATATGTCTAATAGATGGTTTTTTAAAAGTTCCCAACTGGAAAATTCTCGATTCCTCACCAGAGCTCTTGCTTTATCAGTAATTTTTGTTTCTATAATGGAAAACAGCATCTCTCTTTGCTCTGGATTCACCAAAGTCATGGCTTTATCGCAATTATCGATAAATTCGAATAATTTGTTTTTTGATCCATCGAATTTTATGAGCTTACGCTCAGCCATTTCTAGTGATATGGAGGACATCGTGTTGTTGTAGTGAAACGGCAGTTCTTCTAAAAGATGATAATAGGCGTTCATAAAAAGTAATTCTTACTTGTCCACCTCCTCTGCTGTCCTTCCCTTACTTTAACGGAGAGTGTCGCGTTGGCACGGCTTCAGCGGGACTGGCACGATGCTTGAAGATCGAAGAAGGCTCAGCGGCTGATCCGATGCACGAAGTGTAACAGCAGGACTGGCGCGTAGCACGACGCTCGCAGTTGGCTCAGTATGCTGACACGATGCGAACGAAGTTGATAGAATCAACTTAGGTACTACTCCGAATTTATTTACTATTTTTATTTATTTGATTTTTTTACGGATTAGTTCTTGAATTAACCAAATCCGCTCCGTCTGCGCCAAATTTGTAATGGTTTGGGCAGCAAAGGAGTGAAAGACTTTTTCTTTAGTGAACTGAAGTTTATTGAATGGATATACAGAAGAAACTACTAAAGAGTCTACAATGATGTTGGCTTGTATACAAAATAAAGAAATTAAAAAGTAATTAAATTCTAATAAACATGACAAGTATCTTATGTAATAAAACTTTCCAGAATATGTCTTAATGAGTGATTGTGGTTTAAATCGGAATACAGTAAATTACTTAAGTAATAAGGGTATACAGGTACATTACAGCTCTCTCCTGGCGTAGAAGGCTCACTCCGTTTTTCTAAACGTCTCGATAACCTGAAGCATGTTTTGTTTCTCATCCGAAGTTACAAAATGAATATCGAGTGATAAGTATAAAAATAATATAAACTTACTTGTTTTCTACTTTGTCACAAAGAGCGTAAAGGAGTTTATTAGTCGCATAGTTCAACTTGAATGAACCGCTTGTAGTAGAGGGCTCACTTAAACGTCTCCTCTTCTGCATATTTTCAACTACTTCCTCAGTGGGGCGTTTCAAACCATTATTCGTTTGTTGACTACTCATTGCCTTATTATGCAAACCTTCACTAATTCTATATCGTATTCATCGTCGAATAATACGTTTTCGTCGTCGGCCATCTCAAAAGACACTCACACACTGCATTTTAATTTATCTTGATCTTCGCAGGTCAACTGTTAGGGATGTGTTTGAACTATTACATACTCCTACTATCTAAAGTAATTAAAAATGTATTAACATGTACTCATATTGAAATGGGCATTATCTAAACCTCGTTAGTCAAACTAAATAATTAAAACGGAAATAGATAATAGTGACCAATATATGCATGACACATTATTTGTAACTGTAAGTGTACTTTTTGCAATCGGCGGAATATAATGTTTCCTTTGCGACTGAATATGATGACGTTATTATTAGGTTTGTTAACGTTATACTTGACTCATAGGTTAGGATGTTTTCAATGTTCCTCTGGATCACTATTATTTATCGCACGAATTTTGTCTTCTTGTAAGGCGAAGCGATCGGCTTCTGAAGGACTTGAAAAGTCCTTGGTTCTAAGCATCGTACCTATGTCGGAGCTAAGTCCATTTATAAATACGCTCAATGCGGTTTCTTCCGTAGATGCCAAGCGAACCTTTAAAGTGTCGTCTGAAATTTCTGCGTTTAATTTTTCTATTATCTTGCTTCTGCATAGATCCACTCTGTGGAAATATTCTGTCATGGATTCGTTTGATTTTTGAAACATCGATTGCAATTCAAGTTTTAAATGTGCTATCGTTTTTACATTAGAGAATCTTTCTATCAAAAATTGTCTCAAGGTTTCCCAAGACACATGTTGTTTACTGTGAACGTCGGACGCGCCTGCACCCGTCATGTTATTTAGGGCGTAGACTAGAAGCACCGGCTTCTAGTTCGAATGCTGAGTCACAAGATCGAACAAATCTGTAGACTTCTTCTTGACTGTTTGTGTCGAATGTGGGTACGAGTTTTAGAAGCGTAGTTATATCAAGAGACATTTTTGCTTTAGTTTGGTCTTTGTGAATGTTGGAGAAAAATAATGATAAATCTGGATATATAGGGCTAGTCGAGGGTTCGTTTTTGATGTCGTTACTCATTGAAAGAGGGATACTAATTTAGTGATGTTTTGTAGCCTAATTACGTGTGGTGTGTGTACCAGGAATGGCAAGAAGATTTTAGGGAATGGAATTAAGTAGAGCAAACAAGTTTAGCCACTTACAACAGTAACAGCAATATTATTTGAATCCGCATGGTTCGGCGAAGTCTTCTTAAAAGCCTGCAGCTACCGTCTGGTGTGATGTCGTCCGTAGGGCGATGTTGTCTTAAGAGGTACGAGGTATGCCAAACGTTTTTGACTTCGTCTTGGTGATTCGCGTACTGAAACAGTAGCACAGCGGATCACACGTAATCCTACCGACTGCGCCAAAGTTTGTTACGTAGGAAATGATAGACTAAACTGATAGAAAAGAGGAGAACAGGATTGGGGTATTTATGTGATGGTGTGGGGTAAACAATATAATTGACTTACAGCTAAATAGGACATTACTTATCTAGTGAGTTTGTTATCTTATTATAAATGAGTTAGAGCTACTTAGTTTAAGACACTTATCTAATGAGTTTATTATTATAAATGAAGAAAGGAGATAATACCTAACACATAGTTCAACTTGAATGAACCGCTTGTAGTAGAGGGCTCACTTAAACGTCTCCTCTTCTGCATATTTTCAACCATTTCCTCAGTGGAGCGTTTCAAACCATTATTCGTTTGTTGACTACATATCTAAACCTCGTTAGTCAAACTAAATAATTAAACGGAAATAATAGTGACCAATACATGTAAGACACATTATTTTGTAACTGTAAGTGTACTTTTTACAATCGGTGGAATATAATGTTTCCTTTGCGACTGAATATGATGGTTATTATTAGGTTTGTTAACGTTATACTTGACTCGTAGGTTAAGATGTTTTCAATGTTCCTCTGGATCACTTAAAATTTTTTTTAATCATAAATTTCGATTTTTATGAAGTGTATCGCGTTTGCTGCATTCGTAGAGACGTATGACATTCCGTCCCTTTCGATCTTCCAACAGTAGACGATCGTACTTTTGTTTTTTTTTTCATCTTCGGCATGTCGAAAACCCGTCGAGACTTTCATCAGCCGTCCTTTTGTTTGAAGTCGAAGGTAGCAAGTTATCGTCCTCGGCTTCGGAGAGATGGAAGTAGTAGTGCTTATAAGTGTTATCTTCAAAATCTGCGTTATGTTTGTTCTTTGGGCAATTATAATATTCGGACACTGAAAATATTCAGTAAAATACATTGTTCCTTTATAATATATCGAGGGTCGCCTGTGAAAACCCGATAAGTACCGCAATTTGGCAAAATGAGTTATTTATAATACCATAGAGTACTTTTCGAGCTCTTTCTAATGGTGTAGTCCAGTAATCGATATTTAAAGTGTAAGGCTTTAATCGTTATGTCAAAACCCAATATCTTATACCCTTTTTATGGACTTATGAGAAGAAGAATACTTTAAAGTGTATTATACGTCAAAATTAATGAAATATTTTCTAGCAGAATCAACTATTACTTGTTATGGGCTTTTTGAAAATAGTATTTACAAAACAATAACATCCATTCATAGAGGCAAAACCCATTAAAGTGAGTTATAAATACAAATATTGTATTTTTTTCACAAACAGTAGAGTTATGACTTGTTATTGGGTTTTAGCAAATATATTTACTTATCAACACCACTAATTTTATAAGATGCAATACCAGGTAAATATTATTCTTGAGTTTCATTAATTCAGTTTTTTTAATATCCGTAACTGTCATGTTGACTAAAAACAAATAAAAATGATGAAATACGCTCCGTCCGTTGTTAATTCAAACTCAGAACCCTGAAAACCCATCCTGAGCTGCGAAAACGATTTGAAAGCCAAGCAAAAGGAGTAGGTGTGCACGAGAACAACAGGATCCAAGTTTTTAAAGACCCGTCGTACAATTAATGAAAACAAAAATATTTCTTACTTTATCCTCAGGGTTATGGAAGATGGAGGATGGTTCTTTTGTCCCAGATAATGCTGACAGGTTTTAATAGACGGATCGTATTAAGGAAGTCATTGAGTGAGCCTAACGAACTGTGATATGTGAGCTTGAGCTACAGGAAGAAATAAAGGTATTCTATGGACAGCTGTACACGACAACACGAACACCTGTCAGTATTCAAACTGCAACTGACGCCAGAGGTGGGCTAATCCGACACTATACTGAAGACATCACGGATACGAGTTTAGAATGGCTCTCAAAGTTTTAAAACAACAAGACCTCGGGTGTTGTCAGAAAAACTGCTGAGCTTCTGAAGGCAGGTGGTATACCGGTTTTGGAAGTACTTCAGAAACTGTATAACTCTGTCATCTTTGAAGGTACAAAGCCGTAGGCCGCGTTCTTTATTAAAAAGGGCGATAAACCCTTCTAAAGAATTATAGACCCATCTCACTTCCAAGTCCTGTCTACAAATTGTTTCCGAGTGTACTCACGAATCGTCTCAGGCGCAGGTTTGACAACTTCCAGCCTCAAGAACAAGCCGGTTTCCCAAAGGGCTACATTAAAATAAACTACTTTACACGCTGCAGAAGGTTATACAGAAAACTGAAGAATAACCAGACATTATTCATGGCGTTCGTGGACTACAGAAGGCTTTCGGTTCAATAGAAATCTGGGCAGTGCTGGGATCTCTTCAGAGGTACCAAATTGACTACCGGTATATCGAGGTGTTTGTATGAGAATGCTTCCATACCTGTTTAACTCCAGGATCAGAACTTCAGACCAATGTAGCTGCAGCGGGGTGTAAGACAGGAAGAAGTTATTTCTCCAATTACTTTTCACCGCTAAATTCTCTATCTTAAAGCTTCTGGATTGGGAAGAGGCATTAATGTTGATACTATCAACATTGATGGTGGATACATATCTCACCTTGAGTTTGCCGACATATTATTCTCATGGCTAAGACCTTAGAAGACTTAGACACAATGCTCGATGAACTCAATAGTCTCCTGAAGATGAACATGGAGAAAACAAAAGTAATGTCGAACGCCCATGTACCTAAGTAGAAACTACTTACTACTAATAGTGGTTACCAATGACCACTCCAAAAAATCATTCAGCATTCAGCTGGAAAGCGTTCGGAAAGCTGTCATCATGTTTTCAACCCAAATACTGCAGCTCAAGTCAAAGGTCTTTGAACAATGTGTGTTGCCATGCCAGTTATGACTTCGAAACAAATCCGAGACGTGGTCGTTAACAATGAGCCTCTTAAGAAGGCCCAAAGTTGCTCAGAGAGCAATGGAGAGGGCTGTGCTTGGAGGTTCCCTGCGCGATCGAGTTAGGAATGATTAAGATCCGCAGATAAACTAAAGTAACCGACATAGCCAAAAGAGCTGCTAAACTTAAGTGACAGTAGGCGAGACACATTGCACGTAGAACCAATGGCTGTTGGAGCAGAAAGTTTCCTGAATGCGGAAAGGTGTAACGGGGGCAGGCCCTATAGGTCTCAGAATCACACCTGAAACCCGAAACGATAATTAAACCCACCTTCTGTTAATTTTAAGTTGCTTCAAGGACTGGAACCTTTATACTGTAGTCAGCTCTCAATAAGTGTCGCTAAAAGCTACATTTATAAGCTATGTGCGCGAAACAGATCATTCCGGAAGAACTTCACCGCTGGATTTAAAGCTTAAAAACGATAATAATTAAACTGCGGTAGATACTGATGATGACGATTACAATTACTTCTTTTTTTGATAATTTTAAGTAAGTAGTGGCTCTAATGATGATGATGGAAGATGTTTTTCAAAGAAAAATATCAAGTATAAGTCCTAAAAACTGGTTTTGTTTCCGTTCTAAAACCCTTTAAGTATGCACCTTACTCAAAATAAACATTTTTTATAGGAAAAGTAAATACAATTTGAAGTTATAATTAATCAAACTTGATTTAAGAATATATTTTGCAATTTATTACTTACTTTTACTTTACTTTTTACAAGATTTAAGTATGGTAAATCGGCATCAAAACTTTAACTTCGATTATCTCAGAATCACATTTTGAGCACTTATCGGGTTTTAACAGGCACCCCTCGATATATTTAAGACCCATTTGTACATGTATTCTTGCAAATTACAATTTTATTCATACGGCATGCGAGCTGTAACAACAGTAACAAGAAATGAAATTTACAATACCCAACAGCACACAAAAGAAGACATTACGAAGGTTATACTCATATCCATGTTCCTTACAAATTGTACAGTGTAGAGCACGATGAGGAAAAGCCAGCTGATACTATTACTTAGACTCGAAACAAGACTTATGAAGGAATATTTTGCCTTGATTTTCTTTTACCAATATTAGGCATTATTTTTCAATAAGAAATCAATTCACCAATTAAGCTATGAGAAACACCGTCACTTATGCACAGCAGATCATGCGAGATCCTACCGTCTGCGCCAAATATGTTACCCAATAAAACAAAACTTTATCTTTTTAAAAAGGTAATTCTAACTTACAAAGACACAGCGACGATCGTGTAGGCCTGCTTTGACATTTTTCGTATAGTGTACGAATTTCACTATTTATGCACAGCGGTTTACGCGAGATCCTACTGTCTGCGCCAAATTGGCTAAACAATAAAACTCATTTTTAACTTTTTGATAAAGTAATTCAAATTTACAAAGACTTATACTACCAGATCCGTTGACTGAGGATGTTCCTTATCCGCCGTCCGCCACTAACACCCTGTATTGGGACTCCGTTAAATAAATGGATAGACTGTAGCCTACAAGGTCACCCTTACTTCAGGGTAGGCTCGAGCCCCTCGGTGGGGACATCAATGAGCTGTTAATAGATATAGTTCTTTGCCACCGTGCAGCCCCGGTGTAAGAATAGGGCTGCGGTCCCTCCACCTGTCGTAAGAGTCGACTAAAGGAGGCTTCGGGGCCTTATCATCAGTGTGATAAGAGTGTTCATGACTTTGAATTAAATCATTGACACTTTCTCATTCTTGTACTCTCTTAAAGTCAAAGACTTGCTTTGTTCATCACAGGTTTTTTTTTTAAATACTTAATGACGTCACATCTTATCCTATCTTTTCACACACTAGATACTACATAAAGACTTAATACAGGCCCCGGAGAAGACTAAAAATGACCTCGCACAGCTGTTACATAACGTTATAAAACATTGTGTAACACAATAACATTCTTCTTTACATAAGGTCATAGACCGATTGTATTGTATAACAATTGAAAATGATATTGTGTTAAACAATGTTTCTAAAATTCATATAACGATGTGTGAATTTATAGTGGCACAGACTATAAATTCAGTGCTAATGTCGTTTCATCCAGCGCTTCGAAAATAGATAAGTTCAATGAATAATCACAGAAGCTGAATACTGATATGTAGCACTGGTACGAGTAATATCTCCGTAATTATACTAGCCACTGGGATAGTTCGCTCTAAGTTAAAACTGACCTAACCTGGTACTGCTAAACTTATCACTGGCACATTCTAACTGGCACTGTGTAGACATGGCAGTGAAGTGACGTGTTTATACTGGAATAAGACTGTTACTCTGAATACTGATTAAAAAAATCATGATTACAATCACACGCATGATTATGATTACAAGCTGAAAAAGTTCACTCTGGTTAATACTTATCTAAATTCACTGGGTCAAATTTCGGAATGTTAATAGCCAAGTGTTTGTTGTAAACAAACCAAAAACTACTTTATCTATCTACTAAGCACTCCGGTTACAATCACAACAGTACTGCAACTAGAAATAGTTACCGGTAAAGAATTTGTTCGTGATGTGTTACTGGAATAGACTGCTCGTGTGTGACCTTCAATTACAATTTGTTACGGGTCCGATAGCAAAAACCTTTGTATTAAACAATGTTTATTGGTCCTAACAAGATTAGATAGTAGAAGTTCTTCATGGAGTCTTTTCAAAGTTATAATAGAAGGATGAACAGTATCAGATTTAACAAACAGCATGCTGTCCAGACAATCATTAATTTCATTTTCTAAGTGAGTTACTAATTCGAGAATTTCTATAGAAATTGTAGAAATGTCTTCAGATATTTTAACACCTTTCAAAAGTTTGTCTATACACTCGTCGTATCTTTGAGCATATTTGGCATCGGGTGTTCCTATTAGCCATTACAGGACTGGACTTAATCCGTCCAAAAGTTCTAGCTTCACGCGCGTATTTTTGCCCAAATACATGTTTAATTCAGAGAGTCTATTGTTTATTTTATCCAGGTTTATCTTGAGGTACGATTTGATGTTTCGAACGTTAGGTAGGTGGACATAGTTTGAGGTCATCGCTTGGAAGTTTTTAGAAAGGCGCAATAAGGAATCTCGTGTTATGAACAGCGGTTTTAGGTCTCGGTAAACAATTAATTTCCATGATTCTTCGGAGGGTAACAAGGTTCCCTCTTCTTTAAAGAATGGTCCTGCTTGTGACGGTAGTGGCTTTGTTATGACTATGCCTTCAGCTGTTGCTAAGGCTGTCCACAATAACAGCAGTATTTTCTGGATCTCGACCATGGTCCCCCCGTGGCATAGACTCGGCGAAGAAGTCGAAAGCTTTAATGTCTTTGTCTTTGTCTTTATTTCTTTTTTTACATGGTGGTTACAACTAGGGGCAGGTGTCTCCTAGTAAGCTTGTCGCTTGTGTTAGGAGACACCGCTCTTCCATTACATTACAGAGACATGAACTATGTAAAATGTAACAAGAATAAAAAGATGACAATGAAAAAAAAAAGAAAATTACTATCTAGGAGTCCACTCCTCCTCCAGGACTGGGGAGTGAAGACTTCAAATGGGAGGGAAACAAGAGAGGTGGTGGGTTATGTGGTGGGCTTGAAAGCACGTCGTCGATGTAGTCTTTCTCGATGACGCGCGTTACTTCGTCTTCCCTTGAACCTGCACAGCGGATCACGCGGGATCCTACCGACTGCGCCAAAGTGTTATGGGTCCGATAGCAAAAACCTTTTTATTTTTAAAAGGAATATCATTTTATTTGTAAGAATGGTTACAATGATGTCGAGTGGTTACAATGATGTCGACCTCCTCGTTTGAGTTCGAAAATAGTCATGTCCTAATCAATAATATTCTGTCATATATATAGCTACACTCATTAGGTTATTTACAAAGCTAAAACGTTTGGATGGTTTCGGTTATTATCTTTTAATTTTAGTAGTATTGTAATTGCTTTAATTGGTTTGCCTAATGTACAAAATGAGTATTTATCTATTTACCTAGCACTGGTTGTAAAAAATATTATCACTGTAATTAAAACGGCCCTGAGCAATATTTTACTTGTATAATTGAATATTGGATTAATTCTCTCTAATACCTAAGATAAATTAATAAAGTAAAAAAAAATAAGAAAGAGTTTTTTCTATCTACCTAGCATTGGATGTGAATTTATACTATACTTATAAATACTATACCAATATAACTGTAATTAGAACTAGTCATTGGAATTAAGCTGATGTGTTTATACTGTAGGTAGATTATGTTATGTAGGGTTATGTTTTTGTTCATATTGGAATAGGATGTGATTTATTGTTGACTCTGGTGCCTAACCCTAGAAAATTTAAATCCTTTCATCTATTTATAACCTAGTGAGAATGAAGATTCGTTGTTCTACGAAATCCAGAAAAACATCAGTTATCCACGCCATAAGGGGGATTACGAATTTTCAATATACAAGTACAATTTGCCATTCATTATGCTGCTACTTAGTGTCAAATGTGAATCTTTACATTTTTATCATATCCACTACGCAGTCTATGTCGAAATGTACTTGTAATTTGCTACTTCGAAAACTGCTACACGAGCCAGTTGTTCACTAACTTGAATTTGTAGAACGCGATTTTTCTTCTTCACTGATCTTTCAAATCGAGAATGCTTTCGTTCACTCTAGTCTGTATTATATTATAATATCTTACTAGTAACTCGAAAATAATTTTGAGTATAACTGTAATAATGTTTTGTAGCGAGTCCCGTTTTGACATTGTATACTTTTGTAAGCGCCATTAGTCTATTTACATGCTAATGTTATGTGATATTTCTTACACTTTTATATCTAAATCTAGTTGTACTGTGAGCAAGAAGGGGTTGAATTGTAACTTAGGCAGATTGTATAACTTTAAATTTAAATGTACTTCACGTGCTTGAGGCAAAACTTCCAAAGAAAAAGACTTATCAAACGAAATTGGAAATCAATTTCTCATACAAAAATATTAGTCACGGAGCAACAGTTATGTTTACACAGTTAAAGGCATTTGTCTTACCGGTGACGATGAACGAAGAAGCGAGTAGACAGAGAATACGCGAGTACAGATGGAGAACAAGTGAGTAGACAGAGAAAAAGCGAGTAGAGACAGAGAAAAAGTAACTAGAGGCAGAGAAGAAGCGAGAAGAGGTAGAAAAGAAGCGAATAGAGACAGAGAAAAAGCTAATAGAGGCAGAGAAGAAGCTAATAGAGGCAGAAAAGAAACGAGTAGAGGCAGAGAAGAAGCGAGTAGACAGAGAAGAAGCGTGAAGAGGCAGAGAAGGGACTAGAAACAGAAACCAAACGAATAGAGCCAGAGAAGAAACGAGCAGAGGCAAAGACGAAACGAGCCAGCGAGTAAAGTAAAGCATGTAGTTCTACCAGTCTTGTCGCTGGGCTATGAGAATGTGCGACTAGATAACGAATCGAGAGAGTCGCTAAATGAGTCTTCTCTCGATGTACCTAAGGCTCGTGATGCTGAAACATGCCATCAATGTTGATAATGATGATGATGATGATGATAATGCTCTTATCTCTAAGCGAGTATAAAGTTGCTTCAGAAAGGTGCTACGAAGATGAGCAGTGCTTAAATTAAAATCCACCAATATTACGATTTTAAATCACACTACGTCAATTTCGGAGAAAATTTGGAAGGAGAGTTCTTCTCGCCTGCTGTGTTAATAGTAAGCGAACAACTATTGATATATTTGTCTCTTTTACTCGCATGGGACCTACATGTTTCTGTCTCACCTTCGCCGGCGGCGATGGGTCTAGTGTCTGAAACTGTTACTAATATAATAACTGTTAAACTGCAAATTAAAGGAACCTCTGACGTATTTGCCTTAAGTATCGCACATAGAAAAATATACAATCAAAGATGCTTTATTTTGTCAATAATTTAATAAACCTTTATACAAATATTATTTGTCGTTTCTTTTCCTACGTCAAGACCTAGTATCGACAACACGAACAATCATTATTTACACAACAACATGGCTAATGTATTTGAGGTCATTTAGCAAGTAACATTGTTAAATACGAGTAACATTACTTCATGTTGCTTAACACATGATAAAGAATTAGTGTTTTATACAACGGATGACATTGGTACAGTTTCAACTACAAATACGCTTAAAAACAACACTTTTGGCACTTGTTATTCTTTGTACACAATTTAAAACTTAACAAAATCTTCATTAGCATTAAATTATTCAATCAGATTAATCAGAAATGCTTCTATTGAAATAGCGTGAGCGCTATTCAGTGCTTAGCATCTTTTCCTCTTACATAAATACTTTGCTTTAGTTAAACAATATATCTGTCCTCTTCTAACACTAGCATATCATATTATAGTAGTTTCATAGACATTTATGTGTCAGAAAGGGACAGAATATTGTTTATTGAACTTCAAGCAACGTTTATGAATGAAGCGACTTAGTTTTACGAAGCCAAATAATTGTAAACATTATTCTTTAGTGTACCCTTTATAAGGCAAAACAACTTTAAAAAATGCATTCGTTTTCGATTTTATGTTGAGGGTATAAGGTTTAAATTAAGGTGGCAATATAGTGGACACTGCCTTGTAAAGGTTTAAACACCAAGTGGAGAAAAATAAAACAAAAGGTATACAACAAAAACGAATAATCACCACAAGAGGTTGCATTGCAGTGTGGACGGTTCCTTTGATACAGCCGAGCTGAGGAGGCTTCAGTCATCCGCCTCTGTCGCTGCTTCCAAATTCAAGTTTCTGCGAACAAAAAGTATACAGTAGAATGTGGAAAAGCAAAAAAAATAAGAATTGGAATGTGTTTTGTTTAAGTATGTTCCGCTTGTAAATAAAATAAATAATAAATATGTGGCGACATCTCACACACGGCTGACTGACCACAAACTAGGTAGAGTACCATAGTTGGCAGGGAGCTGATATACATAGGTACATACATACATACATATGTAGATAAATACATGCATATATAAATATACAACATCCAAACACACTTATGTGGTCATCACACGAATGTTAGCCGGCGGGATTCGAAACCCGTGATCCTGGGCGTAGAATAGAATGCAGGCGTACTACCAACTAGGCTACTGGGCTATCGCTTTCACGCCTAAACAAGAAAACTGATTTGGATGTAACCCATACAGGGGTTAGAAGATAGCTGTTGTAGGTAAAGCATGACCAGAAAAAATAATTTTTATCTTTGTTTATGGCAACAACTTCTACCTGGGCTGATTGATAAGTGGCCGAAAAGACGAACTTAAAAAAATGATAGGCAAAAAAGAAATATTACATTATATTCTGGCATCTTCTTGAAAATAGAACGCCAAATTTGAATTTAATCGAACTGTTGGAATTTGTTAGAGAGGACGTAGAACTTTCTCGGTAGTAAATTTTCTTAGCAATGGAAAGAAACGAAATTCGTGCGGTGATAAAGTTTTAGGTTTTAAAAGAGAAAACAGCAACCCAGATTAAAACCAAGCTAGACAGTGTTTTAGGTAATTCTGCTCCTGCATTGAGTACAATTCACACCTGGGTAACTGATTTTAAACGTGGTAGACAGAGCTTCGAAGACCCCCACAGGTCTGGCCGTCCAAATAAAGTCACGAATCCGATCATGATCAAAAAAAATCGCAAAATTGTATTGAATGATCGGCGCTTAAAGTTGCAAGAGATAGCAGAGATGGTGAGCATTTCATCTGAATGCGTTTTTAATATTTTGCACCAACATTTGAAAATCGAAAAGCTTTGAGCGCGATTGGTGCCGCGTTTGCTCGCTGTAGCCAAACGCAACTTCGAGTGGACGATTCATCGGAGTGTTTGGCGCTGTTTAACCGAGATCCTAATCAGTTTTTGCGGCGTTATGTAACAGTCGATGAAACCTGGATACATCATTATACTCCCGAGACAAAAGAACAATCTAAGCAGTGGACTGAGAGCGGAAAACCTGCGCCGAAGAAAGCAAACGGTTTTGTCGGCCGGCAAAGTGATGGCGACTGTTTTTGGGATGCTCGAGGGATTATTTTAGTGGATTATCTGCAGAAAGGAAAAACAATAAATGAAGAGTACTACGCAAGCTTGCTGCAAAAATTAAGTGAAGAAATCCAGAAGAAACGACCACATTTGGCCAAGAAAAAATTTTTGTTTCACCGTGACAACGCACCTGCACACACGTCAATGGTTGCAGTCGCCAAATTCCATGAATTGCGGTTTGAATTGCTACCGCATCCACCCTATTCCCCGGACCTGGCTCCGTGCAACTTCCACTTATTCCCAAACCTGAAGAAATGGTTAGGTGGCCAGAGATTTTCATCAAATGAAGAAGTCATTGTCACCGTGGACGAGTATTTTGAGGGGTTGGAGAAAACATTTTATCAAACTGGTGTAACGGCATTGGAGAAGCGCTGGACTAAATGCATCGAGGTAGAAGGAAACTGTAAGTGTCAAACGGAAAGTGTCACCCCCTCTCTTCCCGTGGGGGTCGTGAGCCGTGTGGCACCGGCATAGAATAGTGTCACCCCCTCTCTTCCCGTGGGGGTCGTAAAAAGCGACCGAGGGATAACTACCAGAGGATGGGCAGCAGCGTCCTTCTGTGTATTTAAGACCACACTGTTGATCGCCAACCCGCATGCCAAGCGTGGCGATTATGGCAATATCCCCCCTATGGCTTACACAACCAAGAAAAGGCCCCTAGTCCCCGGCAGCCCCGCTATTCCCAGCCCTGGTAACAGCTGCGGTAACGGTGGGGCATGGGGTGCTAAGAATCCCCGGGCGGCTCGTTGTTACCAACACCGACGACCTTTGGCCCTGGCAACATACAATAATCGCACACTGCGGACCGATGAAAAGATTCTCGAACTGGAGGAAGAATTGAGCAGGATTAAGTGGGACATCCTAGGATTATCTGAAGTCCGAAGAGAGGGAGAGGACTCGATAATCCTTAAATCCGGCAACCTGCTCTTTTTCCGGGAGGGCGAAGATCTGTCCCAAGGTGGTGTCGGGTTTTTGGTCCACAAGTCCCTTGTGAACAACGTGATCAAGGTCGAGAGTGTGTCGGCAAGGGTAGTATACCTTATACTCAGAATTTCCAAAAGGTATTCGTTGAAGGTCATACAGGTATACGCGCCTACTTCGGCACACCCCGATATTGAGGTCGAGGAAATGTATGAGGACATCTCAACAGCCATACATACTTCCGAGTCTCATTTCACTGTTGTCATGGGGGACTTCAACGCGAAGCTGGGCAAACGAATCGGGAATGAGCTAAGAGTGGGGTTATTTGGAGTCGGAGACCGAAATCCCCGGGGCCAGCTGCTGGTGGACTTCATGGAGAAGGAAGGACTCTACATGATGAATTCCTTCTTCAAGAAGTCGGAACACCGCAAATGGACCTGGGTTAGTCCCGACGGTAAGACTAAAAATGAGATAGACTTCATCTTGTCGACGAGAAGACAAATATTCAATGATGTCTCTGTGATCAACTCAGTAAAAACTGGGAGCGATCACCGACTAGTCAGAGGCTCATTGAATATCAATGTCAGACTCGAAAGAGCTCGCTTGATGAAGTCTACGCTCCGTCCTTTGCCAATCCAAATTCAGAACCCCGAACACTTTCAGCTCGAACTGCAAAACCGATTCGAATGCCTAGCAGATTGCGAAGGAGTGGACGAATACAATGACAGGTTCGTGGAAGCTGTCCGTACAGCGGGGTCCAAGTTCTTTAAGACCCGCCGCTCAAATGAAACCAAAAAGATTTCAGATTCCACGCTCAGGCTCATGGAAGAAAGACGGAAAATGGTTCTGCAGTCCGCAGATGATGCTTCCTGCTACCGGCGGCTCAATAGACAGATCTCAAAGTCTCTGACTCGCGACATTCGCCAATTTAATACAGATCGTATTAAGGAGGCCATTGAGCGTAACAAAGGCTCTAAAGTGTTCGCAAGAGATCTGTCTATGGGGCAAAGCCAACTGACGAAGCTGAAGACTTCGGACGGTAGAACCGTGTCATCTAAGCCTGAGCTACTGGAGGAAATCGAGGGATTCTATGGACAGCTGTACACGACGACACGGACACCTGTCAGCCAAGCTGCAACTGACCCCAGAGCTAGGCTAACCCGACACTACACCGAAGACATCCCGGACGTCAGCCTGTACGAGATTAGGATGGCTCTCAAACAGTTAAAGAACAATAAGGCACCGGGTGATGACGGAATAACTGCTGAGCTTCTGAAGGCAGGTGGTACACCGGTCTTGAAAGCCCTTCAGAAACTGTTCAATTCCGTCATCCTCGAAGGTACAACGCCGCAAGCGTGGCTTAGAAGCGTGGTGGTCCTCTTCTTTAAAAAGGGTGATAAAACCCTTTTGAAGAACTACAGACCCATCTCGCTTCTGAGCCATATCTACAAATTGTTTTCGAGAGTCATCACGAATCGTCTCGCGCGCAGGTTCGACGACTTCCAGCCTCCCGAACAAGCCGGTTTCCGAAAGGGCTTTAGTACCATAGACCACATCCACACGCTGCGGCAGGTTATACAGAAGACCGAAGAGTATAACCAGCCACTATGCTTAGCGTTCGTGGACTATGAGAAAGCCTTCGATTCGATCGAGACTTGGGCAGTGCTGCAGTCTCTTCAGAGGTGCCAATTTGACTACCGGTATATCGAGGTGCTGAAGTGTTTGTACGATAATGCCACCATGTCTGTCCGGCTCCAGGATCGGAACTCCAGACCAATCCAACTGCAGCGGGGTGTGAGACAGGGAGACGTTATTTCTCCGAAACTGTTCACCGCTGCAATGGAGGATGTCTTTAAGCTTCTGAACTGGAAAGGACATGGCATCAATATCAATGGCGAGTACATTTCTCACCTTCGGTTTGCCGACGATATCGTGGTCATGGCTGAGACCTTGGAGGACCTCGGCACAATGCTCGATGACCTCAATAGAGTTTCCCAACAAGTGGGTCTGAAGATGAACATGGAGAAGACAAAAGTCATGTCGAACGCCCATGTAGTACCCACTCCAATAAAAGTTGGGGACTCTGCTCTCGAAGTTGTAGACCATTACGTCTACCTGGGACAAACAGTCCAGCTAGGTAGATCGAACTTCGAGAAGGAGGTCAATCGTCGAATCCAACTTGGATGGGCAGCGTTCGGGAAGCTGCGCAATATCTTTTCGTCCCAAATACCGCAGTGTCTTAAGTCTAAAGTCTTTGACCAATGTGTGTTGCCAGTGATGACTTACGGATCTGAGACGTGGTCGCTAACGATGGGCCTCATAAGAAAGCTCAAAGTCACCCAAAGAGCGATGGAGAGGGCTATGCTTGGAGTTTCCTTGCGTGATCGAATCAGGAATGATGAGATCCGCAGGCGAACCAGAGTCACCGACATAGCCCGAAGAATCGCTAAACTTAAGTGGCAATGGGCTGGGCACATTGCACGTAGAACCGACGGCCGTTGGGGCAGAAAGGTTCTTGAATGGCGACCGCGCGCCGGAAGACGTAGTGTGGGCAGGCCCCCCACGAGGTGGACCGACGATCTGGTGAGGGTCGCGGGAAGCCGCTGGATGCGGGCAGCGCAGGACCGATCATTGTGGAGATCCTTGGGGGAGGCCTTTGTCCAGCAGTGGACGTCTTTCGGCTGAGATGATGAGAAGGAAACTACGTTAAGAAATAAATTTATTTTAAATAGATTTTTGAAGTTTTTCTTTGTCGTTTCGGAAACTTATCAATCAGCCCTCGTATTATAAAATTAGTTCTTTAGAAAATCAGATACTTGGCGAGGTTTATTGTTTTAGCGGTCGTCCTAAATATACTATACAGTACTCACAGTGTCCAAGCGGTGTGTTTGTGTGTGTTGCTGAGTGCCTTGTGTGCGGCGCGGCGGCACGGTACAGACACCAGCCTATACTATACAGTACTCACAGTGTCCAAGCGGTGTGTTTGTGTGTGTTGCTGAGTGCCTTGTGTGCGGCGCGGCGGCACGGTACAGACACCAGCCTATACTATACAGTACTCACAGTGTCCAAGCGGTGTGTTTGTGTGTGTTGCTGAGTGCCTTGTGTGCGGCGCGGCGGCACGGTACAGACACCAGCCTATACTATACAGTACTCACAGTGTCCAAGCGGTGTGTTTGTGTGTGTTGCTGAGTGCCTTGTGTGCGGCGCGGCGGCACGGTACAGACACCAGCCTATACTATACAGTACTCACAGTGTCCAAGCGGTGTGTTTGTGTGTGTTGCTGAGTGCCTTGTGTGCGGCGCGGCGGCACGGTACAGACACCAGCGCACTGCTACACGTGTGCACCAGCCACTCACACAACTGAAACACACACACACATATTAACATAATATTAACTAACGAATAAAATAATCCCGACCCTTATAGAGTAGGAAGCAATGTCTGAATTTTGATTATGAGAGGCAAATCTTGTTACAAGTTGCTCATAGTGCTTTTTGGGGGTTTTGGACATCGCTGAATTCGAATATCTCTTTCCTCCTTGTACTTACCTGAAATCCAAAATGATCAACACAAAAGATATAGTTGTTACCTGTGTGTTAGTGTGAGTCCACGCTTGTGTGTGTGTGAGCGCGCTCACAGCGTGGGGCAGCTCGCCGAGCAATGCTCGCCGCCGCACGCCGCGGGGCGCCAGGCTCCAGTGATATAGTTGTTACCTGTGTGTTAGTGTGAGTCCACGCTTGTGTGTGTGTGAGCGCGCTCACAGCGTGGGGCAGCTCGCCGAGCAATGCTCGCCGCCGCACGCCGCGGGGCGCCAGGCTCCAGTGATATAGTTGTTACCTGTGTGTTAGTGTGAGTCCACGCTTGTGTGTGTGTGAGCGCGCTCACAGCGTGGGGCAGCTCGCCGAGCAATGCTCGCCGCCGCACGCCGCGGGGCGCCAGGCTCCAGTGATATAGTTGTTACCTGTGTGTTAGTGTGAGTCCACGCTTGTGTGTGTGTGAGCGCGCTCACAGCGTGGGGCAGCTCGCCGAGCAATGCTCGCCGCCGCACGCCGCGGGGCGCCAGGCTCCAGTGGCCGCTCAGCGTGACCACGCTCAGGCAGAACACCTCGAACAGATACTGCTTAGCGGACGAGTCCTCCATTCTACACAATACAACACATCATACTATGTACGAGTACTTCATACATTGATTTATAATACAACATAAATATAGCGCATCGCACAATAGCGCATTGAAGATTTGAAACGAATAAGTCTTCAATCACAACTGGTTGCGAAACAATTCCTATAGCAAGTGAAAGGGATTTGACGGGTGATTATTATAATAAATAGCTTACTCGTTGAAAGCCACCTGTGTCCTGGCGAGGAGTTGTAGGAACCACTGCCGCGTGGCCTCGTCATCACGCCGCGCCGCTTTCAGCACCGGCAGCATCGCTTCCAGAGACCACTCTTGCTCGCTACACACAAACCAACATATCAATTGAATTACAAAAAAAACACAGACAATTAATTGCCGATAAAATCTAGAGAACTGTAGGCCTACTATGTAAGTAATAAATGATGAGTTTTCTATTCTATTCTATTCTAAGTAGCGACAGGCTCGAGAAGCTGTCAAACGCGACATAGTGACATTAGCCATAGTAGTTCTGTCAATATGTCGCGTTTGACAGCTTCTCGAGCCTGTCGCTACTTACATAGTAGGCCTACGGCAAAACTCTCTCAAACTGAGCTATTATACTGAGGCTTTACTACTGTTAATTGTGTGCTGAGTACAGTCGCGGTCGAACGCGGTCCTAACCCTAGTGGTGGAGGAGAATCCCTAGCGAAATGAAAGAGGGAAACTTATAATATTATAATATGTTTATTTTATCGAAATATTACATTATTGGAAATGGTTAAAATGGCGTCCGGCTCGTAGCACGGGCTACGGCCATCTCTCTCTCATCAACGAAATTCAAACTGATATTACTTTTCATAATTAAATGGCTCAAAACGCGGAAAGAGGCTGCCAGCACGAACGCGGCGAGCATGTAGGACGCATGCACGCCACAGTACTAACTTGATCTGTAGTGCGAACGTGTCTATAAGTTCGTTAAGCCACACGAGGGGGTTATCGCTGTGCAGCGCCACCGCGCACCGCACCGCCGTGGCCTTGCGGAGCACTGCTGTATCCACCTACAAACACAAAACAACATTTAAACACATTTAGCATGGTCTAGGTCCTAGACTCTAGGAAAACAAGGTCTCGCATTCGGACCACGTGACTTGTCACAAGCCTACGTCATCATGCTGTTCATCCCTGTCTATTAAAATGCATTCTACAAGGATAAACAGCATGATGACGTAGGCTTGTGTCAATTCACGTGGTCCGAATGCGAGACCTTGTTTTCTTAGACCATGACATTAAGCAAAGGATATATTATATAACACACCCCGCAACATAGTGGTAGTACTCATGAAACTGAACAACTTTCCCTAAGTTGAAAATACAATACAATATTCTAAAAAAAAAAAAAAAAAAAAAAAATGAATTTTTTTTTTTTTTTAATGATTTTTGATATTGAGGAAAGTTGTTCAGTTTCATGAATACTACTACTCTGTTGCGGATAAACAACCAGTAAAATTTCACAGTGTATATTATAAAGAGGAAAGATATTTTGTATTTTGGAAAAAGGAAAATGCCTCATTCCCACGGGAAAAACTGGCTATGAGGCATTTTCCCGCGGTTAAAGGTTACTCAGGGTGAATGTAGCTTTCTAATGGTGAAAGAATGTTTGAAATCGGCACAGTAGTTTTTGAGTTTATTCACTACAAACATACACACACACAAAAATACAAATCTTTCCCCTTTATTTTTTTTTATTTATTTATTTATCATTTATTGTACACAATATTATTTACAGTAATAAACATTTAAAAAACAGACACAACAGGCACAGCTTATTTCTTACGAAATGTCTTACAGCTGGCCTTGGCTAAGACAAGAAAAAACTTTACAATAAACGGGCATAGACGTGCACAATTTATTCGAATAATTATGAATACATACATAACTCAAACACATAAATAATATTTACTACTTATACCATACAATGACATAGATAAATACACAGTAAATATATATAAATAAATATATAAAGACATATGATATATACTTAAATAAATATATATATATACCTATATACATAATATACCTACATGATTATATACAATATACCACGGATTATTTACATAAAGAAAAATAATGTGTTTTTAAACGCTTTTTGAAAGTGAAAATTGAAGGGCTGTCACGTATAGTATGCGGGAGCGAGTTCCACAGCCTGACCGCATGCACAGTGAAGGATTCAGAGTACATGCGGGTACTATGCACAGGAAAGGAAAGGAGAGTGCGTATGTGACAGCGAAAGGACCTGTCATCGGAACGTAAGAAGGAGAAACGATTTTTTAAGTATGTTGGGGAAGAGGGATTGTAAAGGATATTGAATGTTTTATAATATAGTAAGTAGTAAGTATGATACGGTATCATACTTACTATCATTGATACCACACATATCCATCTGACCCCAAATTAGGCAGAGCCTGTACTATGGGTCTCAGGGAACTGATATACATACATATATAAATATACAACATCCACACACAAGGCTAACACAAGTGCTCATCACACGAATGTTTGCCCTGGGCGGGATTCGAACCCGCAACCCTGTGCTTCGAAGGCTAACGTACTACCAACTAGGCTAAGGGGCCGTCAAACGAGAGGACGAATTATAATACTAGTAGGGATAATAATGGTGATAGAATTACCTCCCACCAACTGCTCGGTGACGTCATCCGCTCCAGGTACTTGGTAGACAGCGACACACACACGCTCACATATGTACACCACGCCTGCGCACATACACACACAGTTATTATCTTACTAGAAACTAATCAGAATCTCAATATAATTCTATTTTTAAACGAGTTTAAAAAAACGTGTCTCGTTTTTATTAAAAAAAAAACTTATTACATTTAATAATTACATGAATAGTAATAAAATAGTTACATATCCATACAACAATACCACGACAGAAAGATAGAAATTGAATAATTGTAAAACTAAAATTTACGTTATTGCTACACGTTATATCGTCATACTACAAATCTGAGCTTTTTTTTTAAATTGACCTATGCTTGTGTCGAAAAAGTACGACCAATCAAGCTTCACCGGACTTAAAATCTGAAGAGCATTTACTCGTAACTGTCGTGTTATTTAATTTTTCAAAAAGTTTCTATATGGCGTTTTAATTGTCATATTATTGTTTTATCATAAGAATCCTATTACGTTTTAAAATTAAACATATCATGTAATAGACAACTCACCACATTATCCTCACTTATCATAGTGAAATAGTTCTCAACTATCTGACACAGCAGCGTCCTGTTAGCGTCATGAATCTTCTCACACTCCAGCGCTTCCTTTATACAACTCAGCTGTTTTATAAACAAATACTCTTTAGTATCATCGCTGGTCGTATTGTTGTTGGTAACACCAGCGATCTGTGAGTAGGCAACACCGAGGCAGGTCTCGATGGCGGAGCGGAGGGCGTTGGGCGGGATGCCGCGACACAAGATCGGTAGTTGATCAAATATTAACATCATGTCGGATTCCTGTAACAATTATATTGAATTAATATTTAAAAAATACTGGTTACTTTGTCATAATATTTTTTTTTACTTTGATTACTAATGCAATACAACACTGCACGCTGCACGCAAAAAAATTACAGTACATGGATAAGAGGTACGCAAAACATTGTTAAGCAGAAGGCAACCTTATTGCTTAGCGCAATGTTGGAAACTATAACTTGGAACAAATCGCGTGAAGCATAGGGTTAACTGGAGGGAGGGGCTTTGACCCTTGGAGCTATAAAAAAGGCTCAGAGTCTTTTAAAAAAGGACCACTAGCTGCGGTTACTCACAGGAATACATGCACAGGATGGACAAACCTTAAAGAACTAACTCTATAAAATGTTGGTATAAGAATCTCACCTCAATCTATAAGGAGATTCCTTGCAAATAGTTGTCCAGAAAACTCCTAGTGGACCCCTGCGTATTAGTTTGCCGCGCACACAAGCGCACACACCCAGTCTTCCACGGAGCCCCGCGATGGAACATCTCATGAGTTGCCCCCTGGCCACAGCTTTGTGCGGCGGCGGCGGCGACCGCGAACAGCGAAGAGCGATAGTTACAAACGTAGGCAATTGTATGAAGCAGTTCACAGCTAGTCGCGGCAGCGGCGAGACGAGCATCGAGCGAATAGCGCAGGGGGTGGGTGTATGCGGCATCGCGGTTACAAGCCGTCCACTAATAGATGACCCCACCAGTAGTACCACTATGGCAGGCGGGAAGCAACGTGCGGTGAACGGTCTGTAAAGCGAATACGCGGCGAGCTGTGCCCTACCATCGCACCGCAGTTCGCGCGAAGCTGTGGCCAGGCCCTTAAGCACAAATCTGTTGTCATAAAGATTGAAGAACTCACTTCAGTATCCTTAGAGACCCCTTGCAGGTAGTTCTCGAGGAACCTCCTAGCGGAGCCCTGTGTGTGAGCCTGTCGCGCGCACAGCCGCACGCAGCCCGCCCGCCACGGCGCGCCGCGGTGGAACAACTCGTGAGTGAAGCACAGGTCCACCGGCGGCAGCGGCTTGGGGTACTCGCGCGACAGCGTGCACAGGATGGACAGGAGAACCGGTTCGGGGAAGTCGTACGACGGAGATGTGGCCTGATAATATCACACTGATACAAATATACTTCATTTGACACCAGTAATCAAATAGGAGAGTTACCAGTCAACATGCGGCCTTACTGCTGAAGTAACGATCTTTTCCAGGCAACCGAGCAGGAAATTGAGAGAAATATTAAACAGCGCGAGTTGGTGGCATTAACATAAATAAACTACATACAATAATATTCATTTACAGATACTTAAAATACTTAACTCACTCATCGTCATTATTACTAAAACACTTTTTGTTCGTCAAAATATCATTTTTTATATTCCTTTTTTTGTTTAAACATAAAAAACAGGAATATCACATTCTCGTGGGAAAAATAACCTGTAAGCGTACAAACAGCTTTTGTCGCTTTTGTTATTGAATACCTGCACCCGTAACATGTAGTGCTATGACAAAAGTTTGTCGCACGAGAAACCCGCCATATTGAAATATCCTCCAATAGGATAAGAGAATACGCACGACAAAATTATGTCTGTCACGCGTGGACCGAACATGTTAGAGTGGCTGCTGTATGTGATATGCCAGGCAATGCGTGTACCTGTTTCTTGAGCGTGTCCATGAGCCCCCGGACCACGCTGGTGGGGGGCAGGTAGCTCATGTCCCGCGGCTCCGCGCGCGCGTCCGGCTGGTACACCTGCCATACAACACACATACATTAAAGGCTGCCACTCACCAAAAGGTGTCGCAGACGAATTGCGTTGCGTCTGCGTGCGACACAATCTGTAATCTACTAACCTGAAATACGAAGTTCAAGTAGACCTTGTTTTTTTAGATCATGCACAAGCCGAAATGGCATGCGCGGCAGCGGAATGGCAACGTCGTACGCGCGAAGTTGGACGATGTAAACGTTGCATTACATGGGATTCCCTATTGACACTCACACTGTGCCGCTCCATGCATCCGCGATACTGTGTGAACGGCCTTCTGTTGCAAGGTGCCGTTGACACAATTCGGCGTGTTGCAGACGTATCCGGTGTGTGGAAACCTTAAACCATTACCTTACCTTAAGGCATTGGCCACTATATTACCACTTTAATTTTAACCTTATACTCTCAACATAAAGTCGAGAACGAATGCATTTTATTAAATTGTTTTGCCTTATTACCGCCTGGTTCGTGTATTTAATGTGTGTGCATGTGTGTGTGTGTGGTATACATACCCCGCTGCGGTAGGCGCGTATCTCCCTCTCAATGAGCTTGCTGACCATCCTCTGCACGCCTGCTAGCGCCGCCTGGTTCGTGTATTTAATGTGTGTGCATGTGTGTGTGTGTGGTATACATACCCCGCTGCGGTAGGCGCGTATCTCCCTCTCAATGAGCTTGCTGACCATCCTCTGCACGCCTGCTAGCGCCGCCTGGTTCGTGTATTTAATGTGTGTGCATGTGTGTGTGTGTGGTATACATACCCCGCTGCGGTAGGCGCGTATCTCCCTCTCAATGAGCTTGCTGACCATCCTCTGCACGCCTGCTAGCGCCGCCTGGTTCGTGTATTTAATGTGTGTGCATGTGTGTGTGTGTGGTATACATACCCCGCTGCGGTAGGCGCGTATCTCCCTCTCAATGAGCTTGCTGACCATCCTCTGCACGCCTGCTAGCGCCGCCTGGTTCGTGTATTTAATGTGTGTGCATGTGTGTGTGTGTGGTATACATACCCCGCTGCGGTAGGCGCGTATCTCCCTCTCAATGAGCTTGCTGACCATCCTCTGCACGCCTGCTAGCGCCGCCTGGTTCGTGTATTTAATGTGTGTGCATGTGTGTGTGTGTGGTATACATACCCCGCTGCGGTAGGCGCGTATCTCCCTCTCAATGAGCTTGCTGACCATCCTCTGCACGCCTGCTAGCGCCGCCTGGTTCGTGTATTTAAACACTTCCGCCCAAATCTCACCTACGAAAAGAATGCTAAATATGCTATGGCTATCGTAATAGGCTACGAGTACAAAGGTAAATAAAATAGGGAATGGGCAGTAACGTTCACTTGTATAGCAAACTACAAGTGCGATTATTTATAGTGACCGAAATAAATGATTTCTATTCTTATCTCAGATTTATCCTTCTACTGTTGTAATGAGGTTTCAAAGCACATAGTTTTATACACATTTTAAGAAACACTACCGTCAAGGCCGGAAGTTGAAGGGAAAACTGAAGAAAAATGGTCGAGGATGACGTATAAACGACGAAGGAATTTCAAAATTGAATGTTTGAATTTAGACGAGATAAAAATGGGAATTGAAGTGGAAATGAGGTTGCAAAGAACCTCGTTACACTGTAATATATTTTTGTTATTTTTGGGTTGTTTAAAGGAGCAAACCCACAGACGCTGAGACGGTACTCGTATCCGAGTTTATATTATTACCAGCGACCCGCCCCGGCTCCGCACGGGAAAATGGTTATTGTGGGTTATCCTTCAGTATACTATGCATGTATTATACATATAAACCTTCCTCTTGAATCACTCTATCTATTAAAAAAAACCGCATCAAAATCCGTTGCGTAGTTTTAAAGATTTAAGCGTACAAAGAGAGGGACATAGGGACATAGGGACAGAGAAAGCGACTTTATTTTATACTATGTAGTGATGCAGCCTGCAACACAAATTGCGCCCGCTTTCTGCGATAAGTTCAGATGTCGTCCCGCAGCTTGTACTTTCCCGCGTATGTCGGTACACGACAATACTCAGATTTACCCCTGTCATTTCCACAGATGATTAGAAGCATGGTCTAAGAAAACAAGGTCTAACAAGAAGACCACGTGACTTGACACAAGCCTATGTCATCTGCTGTTCATCCTTGTCGAATGCGTATTATTCGACAAGGATGAACAGCAGATGACGTAGGTTTGTGTCAAGTTTGACAGTCCGATTGTTAGACCTTGTTTTTTTAGATCATGATCAGAAGTATTGTAAGTAGTACTTACAAGGGATGTAGTCCAAGACGTCCTCGGGCCTCCTGGCCGCGTCGGCCGGCGTCTTGCAGTACGAGGGCGGCAGCTTCACACCGCGCCGGTATATCTATAGAGGAACCACCACACATTACCACACTCATGCTTGCTTGCTTGCTTATTGTTAAACCAAAGGAGTTTTATAATACATTGCGAATATCCTGGCCACTAAGGCCGTCTTGTTTCAACGTTAGAGGTTGCTAAGACAACTCGATAATAAAGTAAGTGCAATGCCATACAACCGCAAATCTGCGTCTTTATTTATTAATTATCTGGAGAAATAAGTCTTATCGTGTGGGTTTCGAGGTTAACCTTTGTTATATTCATAAAATTGTATAAAATGAGGAGTTTCTTCCGGCGAGTTCCTCTCCACAGAAGACAGCCAATTTGTGAACTCGCCACAAATAATATGTAACTGACTTAACTAAGTGATGTTAATATCCTAAAGTTAAATAAACACTTTGAACTTTAATAAAGCCTCCCTTTAATGAATAAAAAAAAATACAAAGCGGTTGTCTGTAAAGTCGGTTTACTGACGATAGTTGAACGTGACATCGATTGTGTCTCTTTGTCGCTCGTTCCGCGCTCTCGCTTGCACTTCAAGCCTTAAATGGAACGCCTCAGCCGCGCGGTAACGCCGCATTGCGTCATGTTTCGTGCGTGCAGCCGGCTCCATCGAATTATAAGACGTTGTCACGTCAAAAATGAATTTTGAATGTAGCAGACTCTCAATGATGATAGATTGACCATTTTAGCTACAAATACATGTCACGTAAGCGACAAAAGTAGTTTTTACCGTGGAATGCCTCCCCTAAATATTACCTCGGGCACATCCTTGAGCTGGTAGTCCTGTTGGCTGTACATAGCGAGCGCGTCGCAGGCCGCCTCCACGGTCCCCGGGTGGTGGCTCTCCGCTATGTAGCTCCACAGCTTGCTGCACCAACTGCTCGTACTGTTACCTCGGGCACATCCTTGAGCTGGTAGTCCTGTTGGCTGTACATAGCGAGCGCGTCGCAGGCCGCCTCCACGGTCCCCGGGTGGTGGCTCTCCGCTATGTAGCTCCACAGCTTGCTGCACCAACTGCTCGTACTGTTACCTCGGGCACATCCTTGAGCTGGTAGTCCTGTTGGCTGTACATAGCGAGCGCGTCGCAGGCCGCCTCCACGGTCCCCGGGTGGTGGCTCTCCGCTATGTAGCTCCACAGCTTGCGGCTGCCGGCCTGCACCAACTGCTCGTACTCGGGGCTCGACACTCGCAGCGCCGGCACTTCCGATAGCAACTTGCATATACTACAATTACAATATGGTTTAAATAACACTAAATTAAAAAAGCTTATAACCCCCGGTACAAAACCGTTACTTGATCCCTTCAGCAACTTGAAAAGAGCTGATAATCTTTAAATGGCTGAAGATATTTTCTTGGATCATAGCTAAGAACACTCACGATTGTGACAAAAAAAATTTGATCAAAATCGGCGCATCCGTTTAGGAGCTAAAGTCCGACCAAAGAAATAAGAAACCTCGCCATATTGCGGAATTTCAGTGGAACTAATTTTATAAGGAAAATTGTTGCCATAGTCGTAAAAATATACACGTGGCGCCCCCGGAGCAGGTTTCTTATTTCTTTGCTCAGGCTTTAGATAAAGCCATAACAAAAAATACAACTTTAATAGTGACAAGGGCAAGCAACTCGGTAGTGGCAATGACAGCCTTTAGACGCCATGGCCTGTGGCAGGGCTACGTACAATATGGTTTTAAAAAAATAAAAGTTAATATTACACGCTAGCCCAGTGCGGATTAGTCAACTTTACCAATAAACATTGAATTATTTCGCAAGTGTGTGCAGGTTTCCTCACGATGTTTTCCAACGCCACGAAAAACTGTCTGGACTGAACTGGTTTATTTACATATTATTCACATGAAAACAAATCACTACATAGTATAAAATAAAGTCGCTTTCTCTGTCCCTATGTCCCTATGTCCCTATGTCCCTCCCTTTGTACGCTTAAATCTTTAAAACTACGCAACGGATTTTGATGCGGTTTTTTTTAATAGATAGAGTGATTCAAGAGGAAGGTTTATATGTATAATACATGCATAATATACTGAAGGATAACCCACAATAACCATTTTCCCGTGCGGAGCCGGGGCGGGTCGCTAGTCAAGTATAAACTCAACTTATACGGAACTATACGACATTATACACATTCTTAAGCAACCGGTTTCTTTTATATTTTTAATGTATGTACTAGTCTGTATGGATGGCGCGTCACTTGCGAAGGGCTGTAGCAGAAAAACAGCGTTGTATTGAGGTGCCTACCCTGTGGGTACTTCAATACAACATTATGCTGAGCTACTGCCTTTTTGCAGTGCGCAGAACATCGTGTATTGTTATTGTTGTATGTTCTGCTTGTTTTGTCACTCTTTTTGTATTTTTACTGTACATTTTGTTCTGTGTGGTGCAAATAAATGTGTTCTTATCTTATCTTTTATCTTAGGAAACACTGCCGTCAACTTTAGCAGTCAAGGGGAAAACTGAAGAAAAATGGACGAGGATGACGTATGAATGACGAAGGAATTCCAAAATTGGATGTTTGAATTTAGACCATGGTCCAAGAAAACAAGGTCTAACCGTTAGACCACGTGACTGACACAAGCCTACGTCATTTTGCACTGTCCATCCTTGTCTATTACACGCATTCGACAAGGATGAACAGGCAAAATGACGTAGAAATGACGTAGGCTCGTGTCAGTCACGTGGTCTAATGGTTAGACCATGATTTAGACGAGAAAGAAATGGTAAAAGAGGTAGCAAAGCGCCTCGTTACAGTGAAAATTAAATGTGTGTGCTGACCTGATCTGCACGTGTGGGCGCGAGTCCCGGCCCAGGCGCGGCTCCAGCGCGCGCCACGTGCTGGGGGGCGCCACGCCCGCGCCGCGCCACAGACACACCAGCGCCTCTAGGGGGGAGACAAACACACTACATTAAAGCGTGACCAAAGATATAAGAAACCTGCTCTGGGAGAAAAGAAACCCACACAAAAAGGGCCTCACTCAGCAAAAGCCGCAGCCCGAATGGGCTACGCCGCTGGTCTTCCGTGAGTCCTATTGGTCGCATCACGGATGACCACAGCGTTACACAATGAATATATAGTTAAAGCCTGACCAAAGAAATAAGAAACCTCGCCATATTGCGGAATTTCAATGGAACTAATTTTATAAGGGAAATTGTTGCCATAGTCGTAAAAATATACACGTGGCGCCCCCAGAGCAGGTTTCTTATTTCTTTGGTCAGGCTTTAATTAATATAGAGTATAGATTGTTAGTATAGTTTGTTTGTATGTAGCATACCGATAGCCAAGGAGGTGGCGACTGCGCCCGGCTTGTCGGTGCACTGGTTGAGGATCGACGAGATCACCGGCACCAGCTCCAGCCCGTGCGACGACGCCCTGGGGACACGCGCGTGCATTACTAGCTACTGTCACAGTACACTCAGAACAGTAAGTTATCTCCGTACCAACTGGCCGCATCGGTTTGAATGTGAGCGCGCCGTGTAGGCACGCGCCGTCACGCACACGCTTGCATTTAGCCCATACTGCCGCCCCCTTATTCCCCCTTATTGTAGGCTAGTGTGTGCGTGACAGCGCGTGCCTACACGGCGCGCCGCGCGTTCAAACCGACAGCGGCACGTTTGTATCAAGATAACTTACTGGTTTTACTGTGGTACTGTGGCGTGCTTAAGTGGCACTGGGCAGGGCACATTGCACGTAGAATCGATGGCCGTTGGGGAAAAAGGTTCTTGAATGGCGGCCACGCCACGTCCGAGACGTGGTCGCTTACAATGGGCTTCATAAGAAGGCTTAAAGTCACCCAAATAGCGATGGAGAGGGCTATGCTTGGAGTTTCCTTGCGTGATCGAATCAGAAATGATGAGATCCGTAGGCGAACCAGAGTCACCGACATAGCCCGAAGAATCGCTAAACTTAAGTGGCAGTGGGCTGGGCACATTGCGCGTAGAACCGATGGCCGTTGGGGAAAAAAGGTTCTTGAATGGCGGCCACGCGCCGGAAGACGTAGCGTGGGCAAGCCCCCTACAAGGTGGACCGACGATCTGGTGAGGGTCGCGGGAAGCCGCTGGATGCGGGCAGCGCAGGACCGATCGTTGTGGAGATCTTTGGGGGAGGCCTTTGAGCAGTGGACGTCTACTGGCTGAAATGATGATGATGATGATGGCGTGCATGCGTCCTACATGATCGCCGCTTTCGTTTTCGTGCTGGCAGCCTTTTGCCGCGTTTCTAGCTATTTAAATAAGAAAAGTAAATATCGTTTGAATTTGGCGGCTGCCAGCACAGACGGCCGCAGCTCTCGCTGCAAGCTGGTCTTTGTAATGGTTAACTGTCACGAATAAATCTGATATAACGTCTCTCGGAGTTTCCCTTATTAGGGCCTCCCCTCCACCTTCTAGAGCCTAGTGCGCGATATTCCGCGATAGTACCTATAATCGCAGGCGGGAATCTATGAACAACGAACGCGATTAAAAATGTTAGCCAGACGTCATAAGACCAAAGGAAAATTGTGTTTAAGGCGGCACCTTGAAAATTTTAGTGTTTTTTTATTCGATGATCCTCGTAATTTGTACAAGTAGGTATTATATTATGATTTTTAGATATACATAACTTGATCATAGGCGTATTTGAACTAGCACGACAAACGGACGAGAGTTAGTATACAAATCTTTACCTCGTCTCACAGATCCTCTTGACGGCTAAAGCTCTCGCGATGTCAGTCTCCCACTTGAGGTCATCGGGCCTGCCCACGCCGCTATCTAACAACAACTCTTGCAGGTACGGGAAACAACGCACCTACACGGATAAAACGAGATTAGATATATATATTTTGTGTGCATCTGGATTGAGGGCCCATTTTTTAAAAGTTTACAAAACTATTTGAGATTTATAGGGAATATAATAAAGAATAGTAAAAACATGAAGCACAGGGTCACGAATTTCTTAAACATAAACTGTGGTGATTAAATAACTTGGGCGCTCAATCCAGATGCTCGGCTAAAATTATTTAATCGCCACAGTTTCAATTTATGTTTAAGAAATTCGTGACCCTGTGCTTCATGTTTTTACTATTCTTTATTATATTCCCTATAAATCTCAAATCGTTTTGTGAACTTTTAAAAAATGGGCCCTCAATCCAGATGCACACATATATTTTATTATCTTTCCGCTGCGGCTCCGCCCGCGTTAACAGTTTTTTCTCGTGGGAATGAGGCATTTTCCCGCGGTAAAAGGTAGCCTATGTTACTCAGGGTGAATGTAGCTTTCTAATGGTGAAAGAATATTTGAAATCGGTTTAGTAGTTTTTAGGCTTATTTATTACAAACATACACACACATATACAAATACAAATCTTTCCTCTTTATAATATTAGTATGAAGTATGATTCATATTTTAATTTATATTTAAATTATTAAAATCATCATCATTTACGACCACTGCTGGACTGATGCCTCCCCCATATATCTCCATCACGATCGGTCCTGCTTGGCCCGCATCCAGCGGTTTCCCACTCTCATTAAATCATTAGTCCACCTAGTGGGGGACTTGCACACGCTACGCCTTTACGTAAGCGGCCGCCATTCGAGAATTTATCTGCTCCAACGGCCATCGGTAAATAACATAGTAAAATATTTTCTTTCATATTTTAATCACACTAATAAAATCACTTTCAAGTAAGCAGAGTTGCTTGAATATGATGTCACCAATCGCTAAAAACGTTTCTTTCAAACAGATGTATGAATTACACTTACATAATTTTTAAAGGATGTACAGTCTGCCAAAAAAGTCGTGAAACGGAACTAATCTTACTTCTCAGAAATATCCATAAGTTAGAGCGTGACAGCATGATATAAAATGGCAACACAGTAAAGGAAGTGTCGCCCCTATTAATTTCACGACTTTTTGCCAGACTGTAAGATATGTTTCTTCAAAAAGGACCAGCTGTGAGTTTTAGCTCATCTTCCCATCTCTTATATTGCCTTCCTCTTTTTCTTTTGCCATCTCTAGGATACCAGTTGGTAAGGATTTTGCTTCACTTTTTTGGTGAAGAGTCGCGAGAAATAGAAAGCAAAGAAAATCGTTAGAGGGGGCCTCTGCCAGAAGGCACACTGAGCTGAGAGATGTCTTATGAGAGTTATTAAAAATTGAGCTCAGGATAAAAAGGCTCATTGATTGATTGATTGAAGATATGTTTAGATTTCATTTTCCTGCTAAAACACTTCATTCCTAAGGGAAAAATGAATAAATAATGGGAAAAGCTAAATAAATGTCGTACCTGTGTTTCGGCCAGGCTGGTGTACAGCATGATGAGGCATGACGTAGGGACGCCCTTGTTAGCCTTTAGTTTGTTCAATATTGCTACTATCGTCGGCACGTTCTCCTGTACAAAACAACACCCAATGGTCTCAAATACTTATATAATTTCAGTAAAGGCAGGCCCGGCGCACTCCGCGCCAGAGCTCCAGAATGTACCTGCGCCGGGCGGCCCCGTATATGAGGCCAGTTGGTAGGAAACACGCGCGCGCGACTGACGATAATACGGACTCTCGAGGCGCGGTCTTAAGGTGCATTTTGTTTTAATACGAGCGCAACGACAAACGGTAGGCTATTATAGCCAGGGTCACGTTCGACGCGTTCAATGTAATTTGAACGTTAGTGGCGTGGTAGCTAGAATTAAATTCGCACGTTTGCTATCAGAGAGTGCGCCTTCTGTACCTAGTACTATTATATATTCTGTGGTAAAGGTGTTAACAACCTCCGTGGTCGAGAGGTCAAAAGCTCGTCTGACGTTACAGAGGTTCCGGGTTCGAATCCCGGTGGGAATCCGTCGAACAAATAACACTTTGTGAAATTCCTCAATTTGGTTAGGACATTGCAAGCTGAATCACCTGATTGTCCGAAAAGAAAGATGATTCCGTGCTTCGAGAGGCACGTAAAGCCTTAGTCCCGGCTACTATCTACGGATGTGGTCGTTTTATGAGCCATGTCGAAAGCCTAAGGCGGCTCTACAATTTCGACACCAGTAGGCCTAATATATAAGTAGCGACAGGCTCGAGAAGCTGTCAAACGCGACATAGTGACATTAGAGCCATAGTAGTTCTGTCAACATGTCGCGTTTGACAGCTTCTCAAGCCTGTCGCTACGTCGTAGGCCTACAGGGTTTGTGAGGTAGGTTACCCTCCAAACCCACTCGATAAGCAAGCAAGCATTTGTTTATTTTTTAAGTAATGTGGCAATAGTTGCCCCTCTCAGTTTGCAGTGCCCTTGCAGGGCGTCACTTGTACTTCTCTATATAATGTAAGACCTTGCTAACTTGTGACTTTGCAATAAATAAATGAATGAATGAATAAATGAATGTAGCAGGTTCACCAACCTTAGTGTTCGCCATCAGCGGCAAGCCCCTTAAACACGCCATCTTTACTTCGGGCGCGGGATTGTTCGCTATCTCATACAACAGCACCGGCAACAATTGCACTGATATCTCCTTCCTCACGCTAACCAACCCAATCAAAACATCCACCACTTGCACTATCACATCCACAAACCACGCGTCTTTACGTTTCTCCAGGATTATACCCAATAAGAACGGCAACAATTCCAATTTCAACTCATAGTTCACTGATTTTAAGTCTTCAATCCAACTTTTCAATTTTTCCGGGTCATCTCTGACTCGCTCCCACATTTGGTTTACTTTGAATATGACACCTAAATGACTGTCAGTATAGAGTAGAGTTTCGAATGTCTTGTTCGCGATGAGATTGGGCATGTGAAGTCTTGTGTCTTCGTTTTGGTTTTGTTGGTACAAGTCGAGGATTTTAGAAGCGACTTTCAAAGCTGAAGTGGTTAAGTAGGAGGGTAGATGCAGCCACTGCAGCGATAGCGCTGCGAGGATGTTTAGCGATATGCCCGAGCATTCGTATTTGCTTATGATGTTTAAACCTGAAAGGAATGAGGCATTTGTTTAGTAATTTTATTTTGCTTGTACTTTTACAAAAATCTTCACAGTCTTAAAGTTTGGCCAGAAAAATTAAAGAACTCGTCATATTGCGGAAATTAATCAAATTATTACACACCACGAAATTTAACTGGTTGATCCGCAACGTAGTGGTAGTACTCATGAAACTAAACAACTTTCTCTAAGGAACATAGGTTGAAATCTTTGAACGCCCAATAATATGTGTATTCGCTATTTCTATCGCATATCGCCCCGATTCGCGCCTCTAACATGTTTTGTTCCCTACCTAACATCTCCCGGTGGGTGTATCGGGCGATCATAGGTATCTAAACTGCGGAGAGGCTCTATGTAAAGCCAGACCAAAGAAATTAAAAACCCGCTTTGGGGGCACCACGTGTAAGTTATTATTTTTTATGGCAACAATTTCTATTATAAAATTAGTTTCATTGAAATTCCGTAATATGGCGAGGCGCCACGTGTATATTTTTTGGCTACAATTTCCATTTTTAAAATTAGTTCCATTGAAATTCCGTAATATGGCGAGAATTTGTATTTCTCTACTCGGGCTATAAATAAATAAAATATAGTTTTTATTTTTAGTTTTTTTTTCTGTTTTTTTTTCTAGTTTTTATGGCTATAAAGTGTAGAGGCAAGCTTGATTTGTCGTACCTTTTCGAAACAAGCATAGGTCAATTAAAAAAAAAAAAAAAAAAAAAAAGTGTAGAGGCTTGTTTCAGAGTAACGCGTTTGAACAGCGCGGGCCACATGCGCGCGCTTAAAATAACATTAAAATAGTAGTTTGCGTTTCATAGTCACGCGTAAAACGCGCCGTTAGTGAGACTAAAACAAAGACAGAGAGACGCGCTGCCAACGGCGCGCCCCGCCGGCGTCACTCTGAAACCAGCCTAAAGGAAGCCGTTCGAATCGAGCGTCAGCGACACTGACGCTGCGACCCGAAAAAGGATAATGGACTCTAACGTGATGTATTTAAGGTGGACTTTGGAGGCATGCGACAGAGACGCGGCGTTCCCGGTATGTGTTGTCGCGACAACTCACTTTTGAGTAAATTCATTGTTAAATCCACTACAGTAAGTCAATTATTATTTTCCGTGACACTGACGCTGCGACACGAAAAAGGATAATAGACTCTAAGGTGATGTATTCAAGGATGAATTTACTCAAAAGTAAGTTGGCACGATGACACAGACACCGGTAACGCCGCGTCACTCGCGTCACTGTCGCATGCCTCCAAATTCCACCTTAAATACATCACTTAGAGTCCATTATCCTTTTTTGTGTCGCAGCGTCAGTGTCGCTGACGCTCGGTTCGAAGGGCTACGTTTAGTGTGTTGCCTCACAGAGGTTGAGCAGCTCGTGCAGGTGCGCGGCGGGGGTGGCGGGGAGGGAGTCGGCCAGCAGCTGCGCGCACAGCCCCCCCGCGGCCCCCGCGCCCGCCTCGCCCGCCCCTACGCACCGCTCCATCAGGTTGTAGCACGCCCGGGGGTCGCGACTGCAACACAGAGCAGTAAGTTATCTCCGTACCAACTGGTCGCATCGGCCTGAATGTGAGCGCGCCGTGTAGGCACGCGCCGTCACGCACACGCTTGCATTTAGCCCACACTGCCGCCCCCTTATTGTATGCTAGTCAGACATTGGGCCCGATTCTACATATTACACTCTAACTTAAATTTAAAAACCATACGTCTCTTTCACGTTCTTAAGAACGAAAAGGGACAGGTGATTGTCAACTTAAATTTAAAGACGTCAAACATCAATTTTTGCAAGCAGGGGGGTTTCACTCGCGAGTTTAGGTATGTTCGGCCGATGTGCCGGCCCGGCCGGCAAAAGGCAGGGCTATATCAGTTCGCGGTCACTCGCTCGCCGTGCCGCACGCGCGTGACGCTTTGTTCCTACACTACCGCCTGTTTTATTTTTTCAAAGACGACAGCCCTAAAGGTGTTAGTAGAGTGGCGCGATACGCGAGAGAAAGAGATGCAGCAACTTTGTCTTCTCAGCTAGCACCGTGCGATCTGACTTGCACTTTATTGTAACGGAGCTATAGTTGCTATTTATTTGAATTATGTCGCCAAGTGAAGCTTCTGTAGGGACTATTATTTGGTATTCTGTGGTATGGGGTCAGATGGCCGTGTGTGAGATGTCCCACTTTTTTTTTTATCACGACGCTTTCTCGAAACGTATATTTTCCAAAGCGCTATAGATATAAGATGGCAAACATTTACTGACCCATGTTTGACCCGCTCGTTAGCTACCCTCGCCAGTAGCGGCAGTAGCGCCGCTATGTACAAGTGCTGCTGTTGGTAGATCGCCGCCTCAGTCACCGCCAGGAACGCGGCGAATGACGACTCTAGCTGCTTTGGGTTGCTTATCTGCAACAAAGTGGATTGAAAGAAGCGTCGTCCTAACAGGCTGCTGTCATTCTAATCAAATATTAGGGAAGTGTCCTGGAAAAATGAAGTCGTATCTAATTAGTCCGTCAGTTAGATTATGGAAAAAAAATTAACAAGTTTTTTTTTTAATTTGACGAAGATATACCTATCGCCTCAAAATGTAGAAGAGTGCTATGACGTCACTTGTTCCGTACAATTTGTGTGGCGGCGTGTCGTCACTGGAAATTTCAAAGAGCTGTACCGTCGGCATTTTTCGTAAAAATACGTGTACATTATTTTTTAGTAATCTAACTGACGGACTAATTAGAAGACAGTCTAAAGTAGTTAATTTCGACGTGTGACGGCATCGTAACTCTCTGTAATGCACAGCCCACATTAGAGATGTACAGAAGCCAGTAAATGTGGCTGGACACTCGCATTACTAAAGTCCCTACTATTACGGAATAACGGCGCTCTCAAGGTCAAGTGGTGAGAGCGTCGGTAACCCAGTGGCAAGAGCTCCTGACTTCCCTTCGGAAGTTCGCGGGTTCAAACCTCGGCACGTACCAATGTGTTTCCGATTTTCGAATTCATTATGTATGTTTATTCGATGCTCTTGCGGTAAAGGATAATATCATGAGGAAACCTGCACACACCAGAAAAGTAATTAAAAAGAAGTTTACCGACCCTAGGCCAGCGTGATCGACTAAGGCCTATCTATTCACCCTAATTTCAGGGTAGGCTCAAGCCCCTCGGTGGGGACATATATGAGCTGATCGAAAACGGTCCGAAGGATCAACATCATAATCATATGAGCTGTTAACAGTTTTGGCATGTAATAACCGGTAACTCTTGTTGTTCCACACCTGTTGCGAGGATAGACAAGCGAGCAGCAGCCCCCTCTGCGGGGCGGAGGGCGGGAGGCTGAGCAGCAGCTGCCAGGGCCGCGAGCCCGCGCTGCAGCCCTCGCAGGCCAGCCACAGGAACACCGGCCGCAGCAGCTCCAGGCTGTTCGACGATATACTGCCCGAGGGAATTCCAAATACTATTAATACGAAAGTGTCAAAATAGAGGCTGAAACCACATAGCAGCTGCCTTAAATACTTAGGTTATAGAGACAGTAAAAAACAAGTTGCTGTCTCGATTCGCGCCTCTCTATTTCGCCTTTTCATCTTTGTCGAATGCGTGTAATAGATAAGGATGAACAGCGCAAAATGACGTAGGTTTGTGTCAGTCACATGGTCTAATTGTAAGACCTTGTTTTCTTGGACCAAGGGTCACAGTTAAAAGTTGTTGATGTATGAAACCTGTGTAGAAAAACAGCATTAGCAGTTGAGTTGAGCGCAAGCTGGGTTACCCTTAAGTCCAGCATTAATATGCAACCTTCCTTGAACATAAAGTAAATAGAAAATTAGACAAATAAAGGAAATAGAAAATTTCCTACACATAATCCGGATGAGTGCACAATGCGTGCATTTGATTAATGACATCCTCTTCGGCTCCCTTGTTTTTCTCGAGTACTGTGATGAATGGATGCTGTGGTGACCGCACAGAGAACTGGCAGGAGTATGGCTGCCCTGGTACCAAGCGGGACTTGAGGTCTAGTGTGAGGAGGCCGGCCATCGTTGATATTATTGCAGAATAATTGCTGTAATTTACAGGGAATAAATATCACAATTTTATTAATATTTTTTGCACTTTATGAAATGTTGGTATAGCCCAAATTTAAAAATGACGGTATCATTCTGTATTCATAACTACTTTTGTATCTTGACATACATATTGTAAAAATAAAAAGTAAATAAAAAGAAGGAACTGAATTTCTAAATTAAAGACTTACATTATTAGCAAGAAAAGCAAAGATACCATGTTTTTAATTGATTCTATAACAAAATACAAGGCCCAGTAAGTAACGCACGATAATAAGCTCTTGGTATCAAAATGAATTTTTATACCTTCTAGTAACGCACGATAATAAGCTCTTGGTATCAAAATGAATTTTTATACCTTCTATAGGCTTAGTTTATTCTGCACTTTTTGCTGAAAATACAAAAGCGATTCGGCTAGAAGGACCAAATTCAAGTGGTGGATAGAAAAAGAGGCAATCAAGTCACTTCTTATTTAAAATTATTTCACAATTCTGTAAGTTCTGGTAGTCTATATTCTTTGTCTTTTCGAGCTTCTCACGCGTTCGTTACCTAACCTACTGGGCGGGCCTTTAGAAGACTTACTGTGCACTGGGAAGTAAGGTTACCACCGTCGACATGGTATGTCCGATCTCTAGCACTCCCAGCTGAACCAACGCCAGCAGCCCCTGACAAGCAGTCAAGCTCACCAGACTATCCTTAGAAGAACACTTTTCCCTCAAAAACTTTAACTCTTCATTTTCAACAACAAACTTCTGCCGCTCTGTTAGTTTAAATTTTGATTTAATAGTAGAAATCAATTTATCAATTGCATTTACCACTAACACGCTATTTTGAGAATTTAATTTGTACTCAATTTCATCCATTTTTCAAATAAATAGAGAAATGAAACAAAACAAACTTCTAAAACTATAAACACGGGATTTTTATAACCTAACACCTAGGTAACTCCAGTGGTTGGAAACTCCATAGAAGAGAATTTTAGTATGAATCTGGCTCCCAACCCACAGAAACAAACCCAGTGTTCACGACAATGCAGACCAATTTCTATTGTAGTAGGTTTGTAGTTCTTATATTATAGTCTTAGAACTTTGTATAATACAGTTAAAAATTAATATACAAAGAATATTGATAAAATATTAAAATAGAGTTGTTATTGATGCCTTTAAGTATAATTTTATTATAAATTCTTAAATACTTATAAAACAATAAAATAGTTTTGGAAATAATATGACAATGTGTCTGGCAACACAGACAAAATGTCCGCTGGCCTGTGTTGTTCTTTGTGAGTTTTTATATCGTCTGTTTTTTCAATTTCTACAGTATTTCTTCGCGTTGAGTTTGAGATTTGGTCAGATAGTCAACTTCAGTTATCTTCTCCGTGTATTGTGCTGGTTTTAGTGAGACAGGACTCATTATAAACAAATTGACTCTTCGTTTTAGTTGTGTGTGCATTTATAGGATAAATCATGGGTGATGCTCACAGAACTTGTGAAATTTGCCATATACAAGAACGGTACAGTACTGAAAAGGTGTTTTATGCAAGATTTCCATTAGATGAAAACCGGTAAGTAGTATAACCTCAAACACGTACCTACTATGCAACGTATCATTTATTATTTTACCTTTTATTATTAGCTATCTGTAAATTAAACCAGTGATGTCGTGCAATTATTTCTACGTTTCGTCACTTCATTCATCATCGTGTTGACGCCTCGCAGGCGCGCCTAAGACCTGGGCGCGCCGCGGGCGTCACAACTATACATCCAAGAGCCTAGAAGTTCTAGTATTTCACAGTTCACTGTTTTATTTGTTATAGGTGTAAGCAGTGGGTAAAAGTAGTTGGCAAAGAAGATTTAGTACATGTGCCAATTGAAAAGTTACATGCATTAAGACATGTTTGTGAAAAACATTTCCAGAAACGGGATTTTACAAAATCCAAAACCCGCCTCAAAAAACGTGCTGTACCCAAGCTCAATTTAACAGCAACGCCTTTAACTGATGATCAGCTGTCTGAATTTCCATTGCATATAGCAATGGATACTAATGGTAAGTATAATAATGTGCTAGTATAATTTTCACTCCCTATATTGATTAATTTTCAAATAATTTAACATATTATACATTTCTCTCTCGCTCTCTCTCAGGCAGTGCAATGCATGCACTATACAAATAAGAGAACAATATAATTATATTACATTACTATCCGTGCAGTCGAATAAATTTTTACATGCAATTATGTTAACATTTTAGAACCCATGACCCTGACCACTCCGATTCAGCCTTCTTCAAGTTTAGGCACAGTAAAAATCTCATCAACAAGCCAAGTAGAACCATCCACCAGTGGCCAGATCCAGCTGCCTCATTCTGAACGTTGTAAATCAGGTTAGTTGGATTTTTATTTTATTGGAAACTAGCGGCCCACCCACGGCTACGCCCGTGTTATTTTCGTTAACGTACATATAAACCTTCCTGTTCTTCTGTGGCGATGACGTGGAAACACTGCTTCATGTACTATGTGAATGCAATACACTCATCACCAAGAGCAGTCGGGAACTGGGTGGACCTCTATTGGCCCCTGAAGAGGCCCGGGCTCTGAGCCCAATGTCCATCGTCAGCTTCTTCAAACTATAGGGTTGGACGAGGCTACTTAAAATGCGAGGGACTGATTACAACAGATCTGCAAAGGTTGCAGTGGTCGTTGGGACTGGATTGACCCAACCCCTTTTACTCAAATCATAAATCATACCCTTCCTCTTGAAACAAAGACAAAAAAAAATGCATCAAAATCTGTTTTTTCAATTATTATTCGACCGGGATCAATTCCCAAACTGTATATAAATTTTTTTTTATACCTGAAATTGATGACATGGTTCCTAAGAACAGATCTTTGTACCTATGTCTTATAATTTCAGACTTGCCTATACTGACGCATCAACCTCAGATACTTGTGACAGCAACAAGCCAACTCGAACCTGTACCATCTACCAGTAGTGGCCACATCCAGCCACTAGATTCAGAACATTGTAATACGCTTTTCAGAAATACTGTGTATTTTACATTATGTAACAATGTAAATAAATTTCTCATTTCTAAATCTCTATTTTATTGTTTATTTTACATAACCCGAAAGTAAAATACGGTAGAACAACCTTACGCACAGCTCTATTTAAGCAGAACTATCGATATCGATGTAAATAAGGTTATCACCCCGCCTCTATTTTTGACAGCTGTCAAATAATGGTAGGAAAATCTGAAAGACGTATTGGTAGAACAAAGGAACTGGCTTCATACTAAATGTAAATTTCAATTCTCACTATGAAAGTGACGTCTCTTAAAACGTAGTGGTTATATACTCATTGGGTAACTCCAGTTCCTTGACATTTCGTGAATTTTCGTGACTGACTGACTGACTGACTGACTCGACTTACCGTGTGTGTGACAAGATTCTAAATGAAAATTCTGCGCTAGCTACTCATCCCTGCAGTTTTATTTTTTCATATATTTTTACTTATTTTACGACAATTTCGCTCGTACTTTATATTTACTTTTACAATGGTTACACATCCGCTACAATTAACTGAAAACAACTACTTAGGAAATTGACTAACTTTACCTTAGATAAATACAGTTCGAATAAAAAAAAATATAATTTGCACGAAGTTCCTCTAGAATAATGCTGAAAGTTTACCAGCGCAGTAAGTAATAACATAGTGTACAAGGAAAAGCAGAATTTCTTTAAATACTTTTAACACTACCCCTGAAACTCAACTCAAAAATATATAAAACTAACTTCCCGCCGCGGCTTTACCAGCGTTAATAGTTTTTCCCGTGGGAATGAGGTATTTTCCCGCGGTAAAAGTTAGCCTATATTCTTCCGCAAGGTCTAGGTAATCTTTCTTTGTGGCAACTCCACCCGCTTCAACATTTTTTCCCATGGGAATGAGAAATTTTCTCGCGGTAAATCGTAGCCTATGTTCTTTCCCATGGTCTATTCTATCTTTGTCCCAAGTTTTACCAAGATCGGTTCATTTTTTTCGGAGCCCATTCAATTATTAGGAATATTTTAGGTATTTTTTTTACACCTTGGGTTACATTATTGAAGTTTTAGTAAGGATCCCCATTTTATTGAGCCGCCGCGCGCCGCCGCCGCGCCGCTATACGTAATTTGTGTACCTAGCCTTACACTAACGCGCCCCGGCTCCGCACGGGAAAATGGTTATTGTGGGTTATCCTTATGTACATTATGCATGTATTATACATATAAACCTTCCTCTTGAATCACTCTATCAATTAAAAAAACCCGCATCTAAATATAGGGACATAGGGACAGAGAATGCAGAGGGATTTTCATTTTGACAGTTCTAAAAACAAAAAAAGGTTTCATTATGGAAATAAGAGATGGCGCTGCACTAACTCTTACGTCAAATAAAAAGACGTGCTTGAAGATAGGAAAAGAAGTCACAAAATTTAGTCGCAAAAAGGTCACTGGTAAAACGAATCAAAAAAACGCAAATAAGCACGCAAAAACACGAAACGAAATTAAAACACAATAAAATGCGTGACGATTGACGTGACAACAACAGTGTTGCCAGTTTTTTAGCTGCCCTCATTGGTTTGACAAGCTCGTTTTTGACATTTTATCCGACATGCACGCCATCTATTTGAGTCAATAGAACCTTTTTTTTTCTTAAATGCCATCTTGAAAATCCCTCATTCTGTTAAAAACGCATGTGGTCACACTCACACCAGGGACTGACTTGACTGCTGCTGTGCTGACTAGAGATGGGCACGTACCCAGGTATTTACCCAACCACCCGGTAAATACCCGTATCTACCCGGTAAATACCCATATCTACCCAAATCAGTGGGTAGATTGAATTCAATAATTTGTTCTAGCATTATTTTGTTTGTTTATGCGCCGATTTCGATGAAACTCGGTTTGTAGCACTATTTTGGCACGGAAAATAGAATGCAATAAATAAATTTACAAAAATCCAAGATGGCGGCCAACTTTTCAGTTTATAGACTGATTTCGATGAAACTCGGTTTGTGAGACTATTTTGACAAGGAAATTAGAATGCTATGTGAAAATTATCAAAAATCCAAGATGGCGGTTAACTTTTCTGTTTATGGACCGATTTAGGTGCATCTCAGTTTGAAACATTATTTTAGCATAGAAGTTAGAATAGAATGTCAAAATCTACAAAAATCCAAGATGACAGCTAACTTGCTTGTTTATGGACTGATTTTGATGAAACTTGGTTTGGTACATGTATATTTTTTGACTAGAAACCGAATGCAATGTCAAAATTGACAAAAATTCAAGATGGTCGTTAACTTTTTTGTTTATAAAGTGATTTAGATTAAACTTGGTTTATAACACTATTTTCGCAAGGAAATTACAATCCAATGTCAAAATTGACTAAAATCCAAGATGGGGGCCAAATTTTTTGTTTACAGACTTATTTCGATGAAACTCTGTTTGTAACATAGTTTTGTCGAGGGAATTAGAATGCAATGTCAAAATTGACAAAAATTCAAGATGGCGGCCAACTTTTTTTGTTTATAGGTAGACCGATTTTGATGAAACTCGGTTTGTGACACTATTTTGACAAGGAAATTAGGATGCTATGTAAAAATTGATAAAAATTCAAGATGGTGTCTAAATTTTTTGTTTATAGAGTGGATTTAGTTCAAACTTGGTTTATAACACTATTTTGACAAGGAAATTAGAATGCAATGTCAAAATTGCAAAAATCCAAGATTGTGGCTAACTTTTTTATTTATAGAGCGATTTAGTTCAAACTTGGTTTGTAACACTATTTTGACAAGGAAATTAGAATCCAATGTCAAAATTGACAAAAATTCAAGATGTGGGCTAACTTTTTTGTTTATGGATAGATTTCGATGAAACTCGGTTTGTAACACTAATTTGGCAAGCAAATTAGAATGCAATGTCAATATTACAAAAATCTAAGATTGTGGCTAACTTTTTTGTTTATAGACTGATTTCGATGGAACTCGATTTGGAACACTATTTTGCCAAGGGAATTACTTAGAATGCAACTTTAAAATTGAAAAAAATCAAGACGATGGCTAACTTTTTTGTTTATAAACTGATGTAGATGAAACTTGGTTTGTAAGACTATTTTAACAAAGAAAATTCGAATAGAATATCGAAATTGTCAAAAATCGAAGATGAGAGCCAACGTTCAAGTTTATGAACTCGTCACTATTTTGGGAAGAAAAGTATAATGCAATGTAAAAATTCACAAATATCTAAGTTGACATCTAACATTTTGTTTATGTTCTGATTTCGATGAAACTTGATTTTACAACACAATTTTAGAACAAAAAATTAAAAAAAAGTCCTAACAAGTTGGTCTAACTTTGCTTCAGTATTTCGAAGAGCTCAGATAATTATGTGTTGAACAATGAAGCACCATGTCTGAGGAGGACTGTAGAACGCTGGTATTTAGAATTCTAGAGTTCTGGATTTGGATATAGGGAAATAACAAAGTTAGATTTCAGCACAAACTTTTGAATGATAATACATTTTTCTTCTCATTTTCTTGTTAAATTAGTGTTACAAACCGAATTCCTTCGAAATCAGCCTATAAACAAAAAAGTTAACCATCATCTTGAACTTTTGTCAATTTTGAAGTTGCATTCTAATTCCCTTGACAAAATAGTGTTCCAAATCGAGTTTTATTGAAATCAGTCTATAAACAAAAAAGTTAGCCACAATTTTGGATTTTTGCAATTTTGACATTGCATTCTAATTTCCTTGTCAAAATAGTGTTATAAACCAAGTTTGAACTAAATCCACTCTATAAACAAAAAAATTAGACACCATCTAGAATTTTTATAAATTTTTACATAGCATCCTAATTTCCTTGTCAAAATAGTGTCATAAACCGAGTTTCATCGAAATCGGTCTATAAACAAAAAAAGTTGGCCGCCATCTTGAATTTTTGTAAATTTTGACATTGCATTCTAATTCCCTCGACAAAATTGTGTTACAAACTGAGTTCCATCGAAATAAGTCTGTAAACAAAAAATTTGGCTTCCATCTTGGATTTTAGTCAATTTTGACATTGGACTGTACTTTCCTTGCGAAAATAGTGTTATAAACCAAGTTGAATCTAAATCACTCTATAAACAAAAAAGTTAACCACCATCTTGAATTTTTGACAATTTTGACATTGCATTCGGTTTCTAGTAGAAAAATGTACATGTAACAAACCAAGTTCCATCAAAATCAGTCCATAAACAAGCAAGTTAACTGTCATCTTGGATTTTTGTAGATTTTGACATTCTATTCTAACTTCTATGCTAAAATAATGTTTCAAACTGAGATTCACCTAAATCGGTCCATAAACAGAAAAGTTGACCGCCATCTTGGATTTTTGATAATTTTCACATAGCATTCTAATTTCCTTGTCAAAATAGTCTCACAAACCGAGTTTCATCGAAATCAGTCTATAAACTGAAAAGTTGGCCGCCATCTTGGATTTTTGTAAATTTATTTATTGCATTCTATTTTCCGTGCCAAAATAGTGCTACAAACCGAGTTTCATCGAAATCGGCGCATAAACAAACAAAATAATGCTAAAACAAATTATTGAATTCAATCTACCCACTGATTTGGGTAGATATGGGTATTTACCGGGTGCGTGGGTATTTACCCGGTAAATACCCGGGTGGGTAGATTGGGTATTTACCCGACCGCCCATCTCTGGTGCTGACTGACTGACGGGTGCTAGGCAGCATGGTTACTGACCTTAGCCTGTTCGAAAGAACAAACGAATTAAAAAAAAATGATTGACGGAAGTTTTTGGGAGGCGATAATGTACGACGCGATAATAAATTCGTGCACCAATCTTTCATGTACACTCACCCACCCCACCACCGCGATGCGTAATGGCCCAGTGTACACACATGTTTTATTTTCATCATTCACATGTAGTATTTTCTGAGCATGGTAGCTTCCACTAAAAATAAAGTTGTCATTCAATCTTACACCACAAGATTTATTGGCTTATCTGATGTGTCGACGTGTAGACGACTAGGATAATACTGAAACACCTTATATAGACCAAATTAAAAAATATATTAAGCATGAAATACTTTCTTTTGTTTTTTTCTTATAAACATGAGTGAGATGACAATTCAAAAGAACACAGAGTACATACATAATATTTTGTATGTAACGCCCTTTAGCTCCTTTATATTATGTTAAAATATTCGCAAAATCATTTTTTTTTTTTTTTCATTTTTCCATTTTTAATGCATAAAGTTCAACACAATCAGTTATTCTATCGGTATGTATGAATGTAGTCACACACACTTCACAGATATGTGTTTGTTTTTCGTTTTAAGTAAGTACTTGTATTATTATCTGTTCAGGTTCGGGCAGAATATTAGCGCCGTAGCTCAGCGGATTTCCTCACTCAGATTAGCTCAGAACCTTTTTTAACAAACAGTACACTAACATACACTTACAAAAAAAATATTTGTGGTGTTAGTCTTGCTTTTTCTCTCATTTGTGTACTTGTTTTGAGCAATTTCGGACGGTTTGTTTCCTGCTCAGTCAGTGCAAAATAATTTACTTTGGACTTTACATGCCGCCAGTATTGTATACAATTTGTGTACCAACGTGTCTTTATTTCTGCTCAGCATAATAATATAGTGGTTTTGCAACATCAGACGTATCGATAAAGCCTGGCCAACTACAATTTTATTATCAACAAATGAACTGGGCCTTCAATTATTGGCCGTGCATTAATGGCTGTACCTACACTATCGAGTAGTGCATTGTAGGGACTTACATTTCCGAGCCCGTTGAGCAGCTCCGAGTTGTGCCAAGAATATTTTTTTCTCATTTATTTTGTTTTATGATTTTGTTTTCGTTTCTTGATTGTTTGTCTGAAGGAAGATGGTTGGTTTGTCTTCAGAAAATGATGATGTGCTATGGTGATTGTGTCGATATTACAATAATGCAACATACAAATTATGGGCCAAGTGAAAAATCTTTAAACAAAACTTTTCAAATATTAATTGCAAGGATATCAGTGCTTTGATTGTTTCGTTTTCAGTGAGATCATGGCAGTGTTTTTAAGAAAATATAGAAAAATGTTACTGTGTGGAGTTTTCTGCTTTTATTTAGGGTGCATGTTGAATCTTAATTATCTGAAGACAGAGTGCACTGAAAGTGTAAAAACTGTTTCTTCATTAATGCACTCTGCTGCAGAACCCCACAGCAGCGTAGAATACGCAGTGGTGATTCTTAGTGGCGTAGATGGGGAAAAGGAAAGAAATACAATAAGAGCAACATGGATGAAACTGGCCTGTAATGTTGCCACAGAAAGTGGTAGTAAAGTGTACCGGTGGCGAAGACCAACTCCAGACTACAAACTGCCTTATTTTATTAAAGTTTACTTTGCAGTTGGTATACAGTTTAAGAGCAGACATGATACTTTGAAATTAATCTATGAAAATGAACAAAACAAAGATTTACTTCTTTTAGAAAATGTACAAGAAGGCTACTCAAATTTATCAAAAAAAATGCTAAGAACAATAGAGTGGCTTAGTAAGAACTTGAAGAATTTGAAATACATAATTAAATGTGATGAAGATTCGTTTGTCCGAATTGATTTAATCATCAAAATTTTAGAAACTTATGGACCAAATCTTACAGCACCTGATTTAGCTAAATATATTAGTTATAAGGTAATATCATAAAATCAAGCTTTAACATACTAATAGTAAAACAAAATACTATTGAACTACCCACTGTTTTTATATATTGCATAAGGCAGCATTGTAATTGAAACATCTTATTTAATAAGTCTTCATTAAGTATCCGTCTTAATTCCTTTTTGTATTTCTTCAGGAAGACAGCACTGCCTCGACTCTTGGCCTGTACTGGGGCTACTTCAACGGTAAAGCACATGTATACCGTGTAGGCAAGTGGGAAGAGAAAGACTGGTTCCAGTGCGATAATTACTTGCCGTATGCGTTAGGTGGAGGCTATGTTATATCTCGGCACATTGTTGATTACATTGGCAGCAATGCTGATTGGCTGAAGTAAGGATCTTTTCCTTTACTAGGTTTGATTTTTTACAGTGGGAATGTGGTGAAAAGTAGTCTATAATAATTCCCCATAAGGGAAAGGGACATTTTGCGAAAGAGACGTTTTCCAAGAGGGACATTTTGCGAAAGGGATGTTTTGCTACCTGGGGACATTTTGCGAAAGGGACATTTTGCGACAAAGCATAATGACTATCTTATCTATCAGTTTGCAATTTTTTTGTAAATGTCAAGTCAGCACAAGATCCTGTACAAAAAAAAATACTTTGAACTGAACTACATATTTTATACCTTCATAGAAAAATTATATACTCGATATTAAAAAAAAAGTGTTCTCACCACGTCATAATGGCGGCAAATTCGAAAAAATCAAGAGGTTCTGCCAAGATGATCTTCACATTTTTTAACTTATTTATTACTTATTCTTACTGTTAATTTTTTCCAGCACATACAAGTCTGAGGATGTGTCAATGGGGCTGTGGACATCAGCTCTGCGCGGGGTGCTCAGGGTTCACGACATCCGCTTCGACACTGAGTGGGAATCACGAGGCTGCCAGCACCACATGCTAGTTCGACACAAACAGAACACAACGCAAATGCTAGCTATGTTCACAAAATTAGTGACAACCAATGGGGAAAAACTGTGCCCTATCGTCACTGAAGTTCGAAAAAGTTACCGATACAATTGGAATGAACCTACAAGCAAGTGTTGCAAGTAATGTTTAGTTTTTATTACTTACAGTTTTTTCCTAGTCAACCAAACTTGTCCGAATAAATACATAGACATTTAATTTGATTTGATTATTGTTACTTCAGTATATTATAGCTAAGGCTAATGATTTTTGTACTCTTCTCTATGATCTCACTAAATAAATATTAGTGCTAAAGTGACTACTGTTTTTCATTTTGTTAAAAATCGATGTGATAATTCTAACAAGGCCTTTACACCAAAACTAATAAACAGATTTGAATGAAATCGTTATACGAGACACGGTCGATGGGTACTATTAGTGTTATCTGTGAGTTTTTTTTAGTAATATACATACCTGTAAAAGTTTTACAGTGTTTTCAATAAATACTGACAAAAGATAAGGCTGTATAGTATAGCTCAGTCACGCTCACGCTCAAGTTATTTGCTTTTTCTGAGAAGGGTATAATAAAAAAAGCATAATTAATTGTCAAAAGTGACGTTTGTTTGGTTTTTTTTTACGCGGGAATCGAGAGGAAATGGCGGGTTCATTGTTTCGTCCTTTTTAAAATTAGTTTTTCATGGTAATTGTGGTGTTAATATGGTGGAATTAGTGCGATAATGTGCCGTTAAGAAGAACTATTCAATGAAAGTGAGAAATAATGAGTGGTTAGCTGTTTCTGGTTTGATACCCCGCGTTAAACTTCAGTATCATTGGAGCGTAAGAACCACCCTTGCATTTCAATGATCCCGTAACAAGAAATGAAACTACTGAAGACGTTTAACATGGATCCAAGAAACGACTAAAGACGAAGAAATGAAATAATGACTGAAGATGAAGACATTAAACTTGGATAATGCAAGAAACTACTAAAGACTAGGCTGTATGGGCTTAGATCCCTTTGCCTTTCCCATAAAGGAGAAAGAAACTATAAAAAAAAATTATGACGTTTGTTTGATGTCATTGATCTGTGATTATTTGTGTTTTTGTGTGTATTTTTCGCTAAATCCTCATAAAAATCGTTCTAATAATCTGCAAATATGTCAGCCCCACCACAAAGAGAGACCATTCAAAAGCAAATCCAACAAGACTGGGCTAACAGGGAGTACATTGAGGTTATCACGGGTAGTATCAAGAAAATCACAGATTTCCTCAATTCTTTCGGTAAGTGAAAGTTTCACAGTGAAAAATTTGTTTGTTTCTTCTTAATTTATGACCCCGCTCTGAAGTTGACACTTTGACCAAGTGCCCACCTTCGATATATCCTAATTTTGCTATTATTTTTCAGATATGTCATGTAGATCTCGCCTAGCCACACTGAATGAGAAACTCACTTCCCTTGAAAGAAAGATTGACTACCTGGAAGCATGCGTAAGTTGGATTTATTTATTTTCTCTTGCTTTTGTTAAAACAGTCCAATGCTGCTGGACGGACTATTGATGACTGAAAGGGTGTGGTGTGGTATGACGCTTACCAAACACTGGAATTATAAGGGCCAAAATCGGGGATAACAGTTGTTGCTGGTAACAGGTTTATCTATTGTAATATACCTATTTTCAAAGTTGTAACACTATAAGGTATACCTTTATTTGTATTGCCTTACAATACCCACAGCAATAATTGCTGATGACTCATGTCTAGGGCTTCCAAATACCGGAATTTTTCAATACCGGTATTAATACCGTAAATATTTTTTCTAATACCGGTATCCCGGGATCCCGGTATTGAAATTACATTTATGGATTTTTTAAGAATGAACCGCCAATTGTACTTAATTCGAAGAAAACGAATAAGGAGTTCAGTACTTCTTCCTAAAAAAGAACAATATCGAAAATAGAAACAAATTAAAACAAAAAAAATTGAGATATATTAATAAACTATCTATGAATTTCTTCAGATTTTGCTTTTTAGGTATCCAGTACTGTCCATGTTATGATTGGGTATATTTGCTTAAGTACCAAACAAATATTTTTAAAGTTTACCTCTTTTTTATTTTGTCATAAGTTAAGTATTTTAACTAATTTTATATTTTCTATTTCCTAGTCCACTCTGAATTTAAGTATTTTTATTACCACTCAGCAGTAAAGTCTGACTATCTAATATAATAATATGACTTACTAACATTACTCTCTCATTTCATTTTGGTTTGTATTCCTTCGATATTGGATCTGGAGTATTCTGCATATGGCTCATGCAGAGCGTCTATATAAGTCATTTATAGGCCAAATTTAAATTGAATTTAAAATACAGATATAATTGCAATCTTTTGGTTCTGTGACCTGAAAGGCAACTCTTATTAGGATTTTTTTTTAGGAATTGGTATAAATATCTCCAGTCCGGGGCACTGGTCCGACTGCTCAGTCCAATTAATTGGACCATGGGCCTTAAATAGGGGCCAATGTCCAACTTTGAAAAAAGTTGGACTACAGCACCTTTAGAGTTCCGCTGTCCAGTCGATATGGTTAATGATTCAGAGTAACGAAAACCCAATTGTAACGGGCATGAAGTTAAACGTCATAGTTAAAGTTGGATTTTTTTGAGACTTTTTTTAACTATGTATGTATATTATGTAATTATTTAACGCGCTGCACTGCCAAAAGAAACTAAGTGTTTTACATGAACAAAATCCCCTTGAACATTCAAATCAATCACTTAGGAGGTCGTATTCATTTTTCTATTGTTTCACGACTGACTTTACAAATTGTCTTTCATCCGTTATATGAAAAAATATGACTTTCGAAGCAATGAAAAAAGAAAATAATATGTAGTTTTGTAATAAAAATGTACTAAAATAATCATTTAAGTGCAATTTAGTATGTTCTTTAAGTGATTTTATGAAAAAAACTGTAATACCGGTATTCCGGTATTAGATAATTCAATACCGGTTTTGGAAAACGTTGAAAAAGGTCCGGGATCCCGGTATTGCCCAATACCGGGATCCCGGTATTGGAAGCCCTACTCATGTCCTAAAAGTCATTTATGTAGTAGGTACATACTTATTTTAAATTTAAATATCTTTTTCAGGTAACTAAGGGGGAGACTCTTACATAAACAAAAATAGGATAGAGATATTCATAATATTAAGTAATTTAGTTAAAATGATATATCAAAGGTAGGATAAATAATAATTATTTAACTTGCTTACTTTAATTTAATATGTTTACATTTATGAATACTTAGGTACACATTTTACATTGTATTATTATTATATTTAAACTATAAGAACAATAAAAAAAATTATTATGTAATCTTTTAACGTTAATGTTTTATTTTTTAGAGGTAGTCTTTTACGTAAGGCACATGTGACAATGCTCCTTCAAGCTAGCATGCATAGCTTAGGGCGAGGCCTTAAGAGTTCTGTAGGTCTAATCCACTAGTCTAATCAAATAATACAACACTAGTAGAATCACTTCAATATGCCAATCAATTTGTTTCTTTCTGAATTGATTACTTTAATAATTTAGCATTGTGTCACACTGTCACACAATGCTAAATTATTTTTGCTTAATCATATCAATGCTTAATCATATTATTATTACACAGCACTGTCTTTCCTTGATCGAAATAGTCACACCTATTGATTTTGGGGATAAAGCAGAATATTCAAGAAAATTTTAAATATCATACACACCATGCAATGCAACTTCATCAGATGAAAGAGCTTTTTGCAAGAATTATTAATATATTTTATTTGGGGAATAAAATGTTCTGCCCTTCATCTCAATGATGTTGAGATTACGACAATAAATAATATTATGTAAATGTGATCACTACAAGGACCGGGTTTACTATACATATAGTATTCTATCTATTAAAACAAGTATTTGGTAGGTTTTTTAAACATTTTCCAACATTATAGCCACTCCTTGACCACCACCGCAAGCTGAAGTGGCAACTGCTCTACGGATATTATGTCTCCTGAAATTATAAAAATAATCAAATACAACAAACAATAATGTAAAATTAATTGACAGCACTGTTAAACTTTCACCCAAACACATCAACTTCCGGTGACTATACACCAATCACTGATGAAGGTTTACTTAGTGTGGCTACTTTAATAATTCTACTATATTTTCTTTTATTTCTTTCTTCATTAGAACCATTACAACTTTTCATAATAAAAAATAAATACCTATTGGTTAAAAAGTACATTCAATCCTTTAAAAAACTTTTAATGTTCAAGAAAATATATTAAAAATTGGCGCTGTTTTTTAAAAACAACGGGAAGTTCGTGACAACAAAGAATATAATAAAAACTACGGTTTTCGTGACAAGAAAACGAACTATTAGGTAAAACCTGACCAAAGAAATAAAAAAACCTGCTCTGGGGGCGCCACGTGTATATTTTTATGTTTATGGCAACAATTTCCATTATAAAATTAGGCAGGTAATTCACTGGCGATGGCGACAAAAAACTAAAGGGACGCAGTTATGCGCAAGAGTGAGCGCGGTGTATTTGTATCTCATTCTAACGCATAACTGCGTCCCTTTCGTCTTTTGTCTTCGTCGCCAGGGAAATAGGTGCCTTAGTTACATTGAAATTCCGCAATATGGCGAGGTTTTTTATTTATTTGGTCAGGCTCTAACAAAAAACATGAAATTCGTCACCTCAATTGATGCACCAGATGCGCTACCATCCTGGCCCCCGAAGCAGCCACGGGGTGACCCAAGCTGATCGCTCCACCGCAAGCGTTCACTCTGCTAGGGTTGATGCTCAACTGTCTTGTTGTGATCAGCACTGGAGGGGCGAACGTCTCGTTAATCTGAAAGAAATAATATGCTTAGGCCTCTTTGACTACTTCTTATCGAGGGATAAATCTTTCAACATGAGTTAAAATGCAACTGAATTACGTCTACACTCAGCCTTAGTATTTCGTTGTGTCAAAAGCCAAGTTCGTATAGGTAAGAAATATTTTTTGATAAAAATAAAAAAACTTCGCCATTAGGGCATGAATATCGGAATCTCGGAATATCGTAATATCGGAATCTCGGAACGCTAGGTCCGATATTACAATTCCGATACTGAGTGATCCGATATCGTAACATCGGAATCAACTTATCTTTTATTTTTACTTTATAAATTGAATTTTAGTCGCCTCAGATGGCTACCAATAGAGTCATAAGCAAGTTTTATAAGGCATAATGTTTACCACGTACCGCGACTAATCAAAAATGTTGTGTAAATTTACTATGTAGCTGAATTAAATCCAAGTTTTATACAATGTAACAACGGATTAAGGATTATGGTAACACCTTTGATCTGACAGTCCGCTCCTTACAAAATCACAGGCAGAAATAACTGCGGTACCCGACCCGCGCCCATAGTAGGAGTTTTTATTGCAACAATCAGACTGGCATATAAAAGTACGTACACTGCTGGCTCTTCTTTAAATGAGAGGTGTTGCCAAAATCTCCATGCCTAGTAATTGACCTGTAAAATATTGGTTAAATGGTAATAAGATGGCGGGCGGCATGTGATTTCCGGCGTGCATCCCACAACAACTGCGAGCTTTGACCCGAATGGCAACGAACAGCCTTTAAGAGTCCAATCCTAGACTAAAGACACACTGTTGCTATAATCTTCAGGCTTAAACATTGGATTGGAGATCGTAGTAATTATTAAGTGCACCTGTATTAAGGATAAGAAGAACGCCCAGAACAGTTTTCGAACTGTAACCAACAATAACAACGATTCTAAACCTGCCTGCCAAACATGTTGATTTTGATAATAATTAGCCAGTAGCAATCCATGTGGATCCAATAACAAGACGTTGGGTAATGACGGATTAATTTATGAGCTTCTGAAGGCAGGTAGTACACTGGACTCCTTCAGAAACTGTTTAATTATGTCATCCTCAAAGGAACGACGCCGCAGGCAGGTGGCACAGAAGTGTGGTGGACCTCTTTAAAAAGGCCGATAAAACCCTTTTAACGAATTACAGACTATTTCTACAAATTGTTTTCAAGAGGCATCAAGAATGGTTTCCTGCGCAGGTTCGATTACTTTCAGCCTCCCGAACAAGCCGGTTTCCGAAAATGCTACATATTCCATACCATAGACCACATTCACACGCTGCGGCAGGTTATACAGAAGACCGAGGAGTATAACAAGCCACTATGCTTAACTTTCGTGGACTATGAGAAGACCTTCGATTCGATTGAGACCTGGACAGTGCTGCGCTCTCTTAAGAGGTACCAAATCGACTAGGTGCCTACCGGCACATAAAGGTGCTAAAGTGTTTGTATGAGAACGCCACCATCTCAGGCTGACTCCAGGATCAGAGCTTCAATCAGACCAATCCAGTTGCAGTGGGTGTGAGGTGGGTGTGAGACGGGGAGATGTAATTTCTCCGACAAGGTTCACCACTGCACTAGAGGGATAACTTTAACCTTCTGGACTGGGAAAGACATGGCATCAAAATCAATGATGAGTAGGTACATCACTCATCTTCACCCTCCTTCGGTTTGCTGACGACATTGAGGACCTGAAGGAACTTTAAATGAAATAAGTATTGAATAATAAGATAGAATGTGTGTGATGTGATAAATGGAGAACTATGAGGTTAGAAAAAAAGTAAGAAACAAGTTGGTTCTTACTTTTTTTGTACCAAATTAAAGAATATGATTTAAATTTATTATTTTATTGTTCTTAATCCACCCTCATACGAAATTTGCGCTATTGATAAAAAAATGTGCAATTCCGATACTAATATCGGAATTCCGATATTGAGATCCAATACCGGAAATCAGTATCGGAATTGAAAACCTTCCGATATTACATGCCCTATTCGCCATATTGTGGAATCTTAACGGAATTAAGTTTATAACATTAAAAAATAACATGTAGCGTCCTCAGAAGTGTCCAAAACAGGTGTTTTTACTTTCTGGTCAGGCTTTAATTAAAATAGTGTTCTAAGTAATTTTAACGTGTATTTTTTGCAGTTATCAAAAATAATTTGATAAAGATTTTTGTCAATAGGTACTGCAAACGTTCTTATTTTTCTTATCAGCTTATAAATAAATGGTGTAGCTCTAGCTTACCTCAAATAGATCTATATCGTCTGGTTGTAAACCCTGATCATCCAAAAGTCTTTTTACAGCAACTAAAGCTCCTAATCCGAACTCCTCAGGGTGCACTCCGACGCACGCCCACCCTGATATACGTGCTAGGGGTTTTAAATTGTGAAGTTTCACTGATTCCTCATTTGCTAAGACCAGCGCTGCAGCGCCATCTGCTGGAATCTGAAAGAAATATAACGGTTCTTTGTACTTTTCGTTTTATAACGTGATGAAGTGACATTAGAGGATATTTATTTACGGGTGGGTTATATTTGAATATTAGCGTGAAAAGTAGTGTATCTAATTACAAGTTAATAATATTATTCTTACAGAACTGTTAGCACTGGTAATAACTGTCCCATCGTCTATCCATGCGGATGCCTGAGATAGTTCTTCAATGCCCTTTGTTAACTGAGGTGCATCATCTTGTTTGACCAAATTATCCTTTTCGATGACGTCGTTCACTGTCACACTGGTTAGTTCGTCGTTGAACACATTTGCTTCTTGAGCTGAAATTGATATGATAAGATTCTTAATTCCATTACACCACATAATCTGATAAATCAGGTTTTTTTTTCTTATTGTGACAAATTAACTAGTTCATGAACTAAAAGCCAAAACTCAATATAGAAAAGGATGTAATTTCTTAGACAATATTAGGTCTATTCACCGGCTTTCCAACTGAGGCGGCTGTTCAGAGCGTATTCATCGGCTTCTTCCCTAGTTACTCTATGTTTCTTCGCTAGTTCTTCGCATACCATCTGCATGGACTTTCCGCAATAGCTATCTACGAGTTCTCTTTTTAAATGATCTTCGAATTGGTATTGTGCGCCTAATGTGGTGCCAAAACGGACATTCCTAACCAGATGAGGAAGGGCAGACATGATTTCGGTGCCACCTGCCAAAGATATCTTCGCGATTCCAGTTAAAATGTCCTGATGATAGAAAATAACAGTTTAAAAATAGCTATGCTGTCGTTAATGGTCTCATCGGCAATTATTTATAGCAGTTGTTTATTAAACTAAATTCAGAGGTAATTTACCACGGGATATTAGATGAAACATATCGATTAGCATACCAATCCGCTGGTAATGATGGCTTGAATCCCAGTTCCGCATGCTTTGCTTACTCCTAAAGCTGGTCTTTCTAAGGGTACACCTGAGTATATTCCACAGTACCTCGGGGTCTTTCCACCATCGCATTGGCTTAACTGAAAATGGTGTTTCGTTATCGTTCAAATTGAAGATTAATGAATGAAAATCAGTAGAAAATTACTTACAAAATTTACGTTTCCTACGATTGTGTTGTCAATAGTAGTAGGGTCAACATTAGCCGAGCTTATTGCATCCTTTGCCGCTACGGCAAATACGTGAGATGCAGGTAATTTTTTTAATTGACCACCATGTTTGCAAAATGGTGTTCTCTTCGCTCCAACAATGAATAAACCTAGAGCAAATTATATTACTTGAATATTTTACATAGACTTGCCTAATAGTAAATTATCTCACAAATCTAATACTCGTAAAATTACTAACCTTTGCACTTCAATGACATACTCGTAATTCTAAAATATATTCCAAATTCGATAGCAGCAATAAAACTATATAAGAGATAAACACTAACAAACAATCACTTGACAAAACACGATAAAAAGTTAAAAGTATTCAGATAGACGCGATAAATAGATACGTTTCTTATAAAGGCTCACCGCTGCTGATACTCGGGGGCTCGGGGCGACACTGCCAGCAACACCTTGTTGTTATCAGCGTAAACACGATAGTCACCGACTCAAACAGCTGTATTACGAATATTTACATAATTTAAAGAGGCAAATAGCCAAATAGGTAGCAAAATATATCGCAATTATTTTTAGGCGTGGTTAATTAAAGTGGTAGAGTGGGACAACAGTCCCTGAATCAAAGTGTTTCTGTTAAGTTCTCTTAAATTGTTTTTGTTAAGTAACTACCTACATAGTTTTATGTTTTATTCATATCATAAAACAAGAACATTATTTAAGGATAGTATTTAACCGTACCTCAAATTATTCTCTTGTTCCACCTAAAATACTAATTGTGCACCAAAACATGCAAACTTGAGACTTCTTGAGTTATCAACTTTGAAAAATTCAAAACTACGGCGGTCGCCGGCTGCTGCCGCGGCACGCTCGCTCCGCTCGCTCGGCTCCCTCCGCTCTGTTATTGACATCAGTCTAACCTAACCTAACCAACCCATTTGATTCTGGGTAGATTTGTTTTTTTAACGGAGGGCTAGAGGCCCCGAGCCCCCCCTTGTGAGGGGCTGCGCCCCTCGTCCCCCCGCTTCGGTTCACGCCTTTGGATATTTGGTGCAAGATTAGTATTTTTAGTGCACGAATAATATATTTGTTGTAAGATTCGATTTTTTGGTTAACAGAAAATTATATTCCATTATTTAATACCTACATAAAAATTCAGTCTATTTATCGATCTGAGACACAAAAAAAATAAACAAGCTGGTATTAATAAAATATTTATTGTAAATTTTATCAAATAAATAATTATTATTTGTTCAAACATAAATAAAGTAAATACTGTACAATAAACGTATTAACATTTTTGATCACACAGTCCATGATGAACACAACCGTTAATGACTTCATGTATATTGTAATTCGGCATATAGACTAGACAGCACAGGTGTTAAAATATATATTTTAAACAGTTTCCAGCAAAAGAGCGATTCCTTGGCCTCCACCGATGCAGGCTGAGCCAATTGCCCTCTTCAAACCACGCCGCCTAAAAGCAAAGTTAAAAAAAGTTAGTTTATTCAATCAGTAGGTACACCTTTTTAAAATATTATGTTATAAATAAGTAATATTTTTTCACACATACAATAATAAAAGAAAATATCGCTCCCTTAGGTATAACGATAGCGATTAAAATAGAATAGGTCGTTACAAAATCTTTTTCCGGATTTCTGAATCGGTAATGCTCCATCGATTTCAATAAAGGTTTGCCTAAAGGGGTCGTTATTTTAGGTAGGTAGTGGTACTTCTCGTTTTGATTTTATTCCTAAACCAATGGCTGCGGAATTTTAAAGTCTACGTTGACAGCGAAAAAATATTACAGTCGTAGTATTCAGACCAAAATACTCAAATAACAATTAGCTTTTTTTACCTGAGTTCGTGAGCCAGATGAGCAGTGATCCTGGCTCCGGAAGCGCCTACGGGGTGTCCCATCGCGATGGCTCCTCCGTTTACGTTCAGCTTGCTCTGGTCCAGCCGCAGCTCCTTCACACAAGCCAGGGTCTGAGCCGCGAACGCCTCGTTGATCTGCAACGACAAGATGAGGTAAGCCTACCATTTTACAGCATAGAAATTAGGTAGGTACTACAGCAGTGCACTTATTGCTTAAAAGTACTTTTTTTTCTAAAAGCGTTATTTTTTTCAATGATTTGTACGGAACTTAATAATAATTTAGTTAAAATATCAGCCTACCCGAAAAGGAATGCATTAACAAGTTATTTTTAAGTTTAAGTGATATGAATATGACTGCACTTTATGAACTTGACAAAATGATGAGGTTTCTTTGGACAATTTTTCAAATTATCTTAAAACATTTCGTATCCTACCTCGATCAAGTCTACATCATCCAGCTTCAGCCCGGTGACCTTCAAGAGGTTCTGGATGGCCGGCACTGGTCCAATGCCCATGACGCTTGGGTCTACCCCGACGAAGGACCAACCCAGAAGCCTGGCTAGGGGAGTCAGACCGTGCTGAGCAAGGGCTTCTTCGCTGGCGAGGACTAAGGCACCAGCTCCGTCGTTTACTCCCTGTTAAAGAAATATAATGTGTTATTATCTAATAATGGCGTGTGTCCCTCGATTCGTTGGTAGTTAATTGCCATTGATCAGACAGACCTCCACCGTACCGTGGAGTACTCGAGTGTAAGGTGAAAAATAATGAATGACCAATGGGTACTAACTAAGTCAGCGTGGTCGACTAAAGGCTTTTTGACATCAGTTCAGGGTGTTTAAGTAATTTGTGAACTGATACGACCTGAATCTCAGCAGTTATTCTTTGGATGTTATTACAAAAGCCTAATAAAAAAAATTGGTACGTAGATTTTTTACCGAAGAATTTCCAGCGGTGACAACTCCTCCCTTCCTGAACAGCACCGGCAGCTTGGCTAGCCCCTCGAGCGTGGTCTCTGGCCTTGGATGCTCGTCTCTGTCTACGACAACCTCCTGTTTCTTCACCTTGACCGTCACCGGAGTCATTTCCGCCTTGAATACTCCGCTCTCATGAGCTAGGGATCGTAAATAAAATTTTTGCTAGTATTAGTCTGCGGTGTACCACTGCTTAGTAGAGGAAGACCGCTCTCTAAAATAAATTTAAAAACTACTATATGAAAAAGATGTTTTTTTTTGTTATTTCAAAGTTTCAAATAGTACGACCGTTTATCTGTTGACTGTTGTACCTTAAAATTATTGCTTCTATTTGGATTGGATCTATAGGTAAAATACCAACCTGCCTTCCATCTTTGCTGACTTTGAATAGCGAATTCATCAACTTCACTCCGCTTCAACTCATACTTCTCAGCCAAATTCTCGGCAGTCTGCGGCATTGTGAAGTTACAGTACGTATCCAGAGAACTCTTCGTCATGCTATCTTCAAAGTCCATTTTGACCCCCAAAGGCACTCCGAACCTGGTGTTGCGAACCACGAAAGGGACGGCAGACATGTTCTCCACTCCGCCGGCGAGGGAAACCTGCGCGGATCCAGTTAGAATATCCTGCGCACTGTTGATAACGGCTTGGAAACCAGACCCGCACAGTCTGTTGATACCTAAAGCTGGCTTGTCTTGAGGGACCCCGGATTTCAGAGCCGCGTGACGTGGGGTCAGGCCTCCGTCTGATGAGCCACTGAGCTAAAAAGATAGTTAAAATATTTTTTAGAAAATAGAAATTTAACTTGGCCTTTTGGCACTACCGCGCGTCTGCAGAAGGCATGTGTAAAAGTGATAATAATAAAGCCTGACCAAAAAATAAAAAACCTGCACTGGGGGCGCCACGTGTACCGTGACTATGGCAATAATTTCCCTTATAAAATTAGTTCCGTTGAAATTCCGCAATATGGCGAGGTTTCTTATTTCTCTGGTCGGGCTATGAATCATTAATTTCAGTTTAAAAATATCAAGAAATCCATATAAAATGGGTCTTATTAATTAGGGACAAACTCATCATGTACTAAGAGAAGCGTGCACGGTAGTGCATCAGCCAAGTTCTTAAATTACCTAAAGTGACCATTTCTTTTTTTATATTAGTAAGTAGGCATAATAATAATAATAATAATTATAAGAACGTAGGACTTCTGCCAAAAGCCTACGCTTCTAACAACCTTTGGGGATTGCTCTTTTACAATGGATTTACTATAATAATACTGTATTAATTTTACAAACAAGTAAATATTCTACTCACCACGTTGACCATACCGATGTTGACGGTGTCGATCGCTGCTGGGTTGACCTTCCCGGACTGGATGGCATCTTTAGCCACCACGGCTGCCATGTCCGCAGGGTGCAAATCCTTCAGCGCACCGCCCATGCGACCGAACGGGGTCCGCTTGGCGGCTACTATGAAAATACCTGAAAAACAATAATAGACACGATGTCGTTTTATATGGCGTGATAGTTACAAAAAGTGTTCTGAAACCTAAGATTGAGTGAGACTAGCAAGGTGCTAAGAGAGCCTATGTCCAACATTGTAGATTTTTGGATATCTATATCTTCTTATATATAAAAATGAATTACTGTTCGTTAGTCTCGCTAAAACTCGAGAACGGCTGAACCGATTTGGCTAATTTTGGTCTTGAAATATTCGTGGAAGTCCAGGGAAGGTTTAAAAGGTAAAAAAAAAAAAACGCGGGCGTATAGCCGCGGGCGGACAACTAGTTTTCAATAAAAAAAAGTAAATTAACACTTACATACACACATAAAGTCACGTCTCTTTCCCGGAGGGGTAGGTAGAGACCACTTCCTTCCACTTGCTACGATCCAAACACACTTCTTTCGCTTCATCCACATTCATTAATCTCCTCATGCATGCTCCACACCACACACAACAACTACACTAATAATGAAAGAAAAGCCAACCGGCAGAGTAACACATGTGTAAATAGACCTTAAAAAGTGTTTAAATGGCTTTTAAGAGTTGTACTTATTGTAAATGAATTATACATTTAGAGATCTTTTTCTTAATCTAATACTGATGAAGGTTGCTCATACATTACCTAATGTAGATTTTCTTAAAATTTTGCTCTACTAGATTTGTTTTTCATCGCAACTCTACACTACTTCACGTATTTCATAAACAAGTAAGTAACATCAGACAGACACGTTAAATAACAAACATACTTACTTACTCATACATAATATTCGATCCCGTCAAGCCGTCAACATCGTCGGTCAAGAGCGTATATTAACCTCTACCACAGCACAGAATACGATAATGGTTCTCCCAAGGACGTTAGAAATTAGTATTAGGTTCTCTTAAAAATATGGTAAAATTTTACTGTTACCGCAATAAGCTATAACTAGTTAACGATCATATTAAAAACTCACCTTTATTTATCGCTACGGCCATGTTTTTCACTATTTTCGTACGGAGACCACAACACGTCAGCGCGCCGACCGGTTCGCCGTGTTTATGATAATGTTATCTTTACAGCTATGCTGCGATTACTATAAGTCTTATGACAGGGGAACAAAGTTCGAAACTAACTGATTGCTGCTACTTTTCAGCGACTTTTTTGAGTTCAATGAAATAGTGTAGTCACTTTCGCTGTTTTAATATTGTAAACTTATTTTTATTGGATCTATCAATGGGCACTTCGCTATACAAAGACGTTATATTTCTTGTTGTTATATTAGGTAATACGCGGTGACATGACATGACCAAGGTGTTATGATTGGTTAGCAGCTTTTCCTCGTATGACCAGCTACAACTATGGACCCTTGGGTTAGCTAGCTTGAAGCATAGGGATAACGGCAACACCTACCGAACAAGACCAATCAAGGTTCCAATAATGTTACAAGCTAATTAAGTAAAATTTATGCTGATAGCGTTCCTTTCTTTTAGTAATACTAGCTTTCCGCCGCGGCTCCGCCCGCGTTAACAGTTTTCCCGTGGAAATGAGGCATTTTCCCACGGTAATAGCCTATGTTACTCAGGGTGCATGTAGCTTTCCAATGGTGAAAGAATTTTTCAAATCCGTCCAGTAGTTTCGGAGCCTATTCAATTTAAACAAACAAACAAAAAATCAAACCTTTCCTCTTTATTAATATTGGTATAGAAACTAAATAAATGTGGATTAACGTTTTATTACGTACCGGGTGGTACCGGCAGTATCACGCAAATAGATTTTACAATGCATGTGCTCGAAAAGATCGTTTTCTAGGCAGCCAAACAGTGCGGAAAAGTAAACAGTGCGGAAAGTAGCACTTTTCCGCACTAGTGCTTTTTACTTTTCGGTTTTTTTTTATTTTTGCTCAGGCTGTGATTCAGCCAGTCAACCTGTCCGTTCAGTACACAGAACACTAGTTACTGGTTCAGTATTTGAGATATTTTTACAAATTACTGATTTACCAATTGTTACGAATATAAAGGGAATAATAAAAATAACAATTCAATAAACGGGTTTATAATTAGTATTACTTTAGAAATTGATTTTTATTGATAAATTACGTTCAAATATTAATTAAAAATTTGCGTGGCTGAACACAATTTTTACTCGTGCCTTATTGCGATTCGCCGCACATGCGCGTATTTTATAATAACTAGTTTATTTCGTAGTCGCTCAGTGTTAATCTAGTAAAAATGTCAAATTCAAGTGACGAATTAATAGATCTAACCCCGGAAAATGTTTTTCAAGAAGCGCAAAGTGCCAACAACAGCATCTTACCGGATAAATCTAAAACGAAATACTTAAATACTTACGAGGAATTTTTGCGTTGGAAAGTAAACAAGAAAGCCGGCTCCTTTTCTGAAAATGTCTTCATGGCATACTTTGGCGAATTATCCAAGAAATATAAACCAAGCACTTTGTGGTCTATATATTCTATGTTAAGGAGTACGGTGCAATGTAAGAATAACATTGACATAAAAAATTACTCGAAACTAATTGCTTTTCTGAAACGACAAAATGATGGCTTTAAATCTAAAAAGTCAAAAGTTTTAACTGCAAACGATGTGGAGAAGTTTTTAAATGAGGCTCCAGATGATAAGTACCTGGCAACTAAGGTAAAGTACCTAAATTTAAACTTACCTCTTTGTTATTTGTATGTGCTGTGCATTATTATGTATATAACTATTTTCTTGATTAGCTTCGTTTAAATAAAACTTTATTTGTTACCAGGTTGCTTTGATTTTTGGCATAACGGGTGCGTGCAGAAGAGAGGAACTCGTCAAAATAACCGTAGATGATATTGAAAATCACGGCGAAATGCTTTTGATTAAAATACCGGAGACCAAAACTAAAATCTCAAGATCGTTTGTGATTCATGGACAATTCTACGATATTGTGAAGAAGTATGAAAGTTTGCGCTCAAACAAAGGAAAGAGCAATCGTTTCTTTCAGAATTGTGTCAAAGGAAAATGTACTAGCCAGAATATAGGCGTTAACAAGTTCGGCGGTATGCCTAAAGAAATTGCTGTTTTCCTCGGGCTTCCAGAGCCTGAATTATATACCGGCCATTGTTTTAGACGAACCTTTGCTACACTACTTGCAGAATCTGGAGCAGATATAACGACACTCAAGCGCCACGGTGGGTGGAAATCTAATACGGTAGCAGAAAACTATGTGGAAGGCTTAATAGAAAATAAAAAAAGGATATCTACACAAATTACACAATCAGTCAATCTTAATACCTTCTCAGCCCCTGACACTCCCAATTGTTCCAATAAAGAACCTGCTGCCAAACGACAAAAAATAGAACCGATCCCGTCTACTTCACGTGGAGCTGACCTTCCCCTTAGCAATAAACGATTGACACCACCATCCTGTGGCTCGAATTTGAACGATGAAGAAACACTACATGAACACACCTTTAGCCAAACGATCCAATTTGCTGGAAAACCAATGAATTTTAAATTTGAAAATTGCAACGTCACCTTTAATTTTAATTCATAAATTAAACGCCTTTTTAATATAACTATTTTTTTTTCTTGCACAATGCATAGTAAAATCTTGTATGATATACGTGCGAAAGATGATTTCCGACTCGCGTCGGCTTATACACTCATCGGAAATCACATACTTTCCGTTTTGACCCATTTCTACAGATTCCCAATTCAACAGAATCCATTTCTACAGATTCCGCACTAGTATCATAAATAGCTATTGAAATTGATTATCATAATAATTTATTATGTCATCTAATTGATCAGCTATCTACCAAGAATAATATGTATCTGCCATCGCACCTAATTGATACGTTTCAGTATATGTACCTTCATAAGTATATTATTGCATTTGCTGGTAGTTTTATCATAATATTTTATTCAGGAATCTCTATATCTCTCAAGTAATCGCAACTACATAAATACTCTGTCATAAATAAACAGATAAAGTGCTTTCAAAATAGCTATTTCGAATCTTTATCTCAACTATTTAATACACCATACTATAATAAAACTGCTCATAATCATTATGATTATGTATTTAAAGTTATAATAGAATTATCTATAATAATAAATATAACATTATTTTACTTATATGGATGGATACATAATTTAATGTGTATCCGGGGAAAAAGGACGTTATTAAAATATAACTTAGATATTTTTATTGATGCAGGTAACGACAACAACTACATTACATACGACCTAATCTACATATTTGTCGGCAAAAACAACCAAGATAAGATTGAATAACTAGCTAGATATTCTATTTTATCTTCATTATATAACCTTAGTCAGATAACAGAAACGACATAAGTTTTGTAAAAAAGAGAACTTTATTGTGTTTAAGATACTTAGTGTACCTATATAAGCTGATGTTATAATACAATAAAGGATATACAAAATAATTTAAATTTCTTTGATACTTAATGATTCGTAGATAAGATACATATAATATATTTCACAGTATTCTTTTATATTTACAATAGGTATAATAAAATATATTTTTTAAAAACTTCGATTTATATTTATATCAGTAAATAGCTCAAAACATCACGATCAAAGATACGATCGCAAACATTTAATTTTCACTTAACAGTATAAAAGTGATATCTTGTTCAGACTTAGGCAGCATTAGATAGTTTAGAAATCTACGTAAATAATTATTATGCTTAAAAATTACATGCTTATAAACAAATAACAGTTGTGTGTGTTTAGACCATGAAGGAAAAAAAAAATCCACGCCCATATGGAGTAGTAATCATGCCTATTTTGTATCGAAACCAATGCGGCCGCTCAGAGGGGTGGGAGGGTAGGTGGAAGCGGGAGACGGGGTTTATCTTTTAACTCTATCACACATCTTTGAATACGTTAAGTTAGAAAAGGATAGAGACATTCATGTTATGACATGCCCAATTAAAAACAAAATATCAATAAAGTGGGCGCGTAAAATTTTTTCTTCCTTCATGGTTTAGACGGATTCGATCAAAACGGCGATGCCTTGTCCGCCGCCGATGCACGCGGATCCTATCGCCCTCTTGAGGCCACGACGTCTGCAAACAAGTACTTATTTAAGTTTACAAAAATCTCTTTACTATTTTATTATATTTTATTCATCTTTCATAATCGTCCAGTAAAAGTCTCCTGTTTATTTTCGTCTTCCTTGAGTGGGAAACAAATTTAAGTTTACTTTAATGCACAAAGTTTGCAAGGAGTGTCGTTAGTTACTTTAAATTTTATTAGACTTTTTTTAACAATAAATAGTACCTATGCAACGGGCTTTATTGCCTTCATTTGTAGACGCAAATATTGTCAGGGCTAAGGACTCGCCCAGGAGCACTGCTATAAGTACGAACATCAAGTGTGCCAGGGCTGTTATGATATTACCGTAATCAGCCAAAGCACAGAGTCAAGATCAAGATAATGCACCAAATGGCACCAATAGTGCAAAGACGCTGATGTGAGTAAAGAACGCTGTAACAAAAAAAGGGAGATTTTCTGATTAAATTCCATAGATGACGCTAGTAAAATAATGTAGACTTTTTGACTTTTTTTTGTTGGATTGTTGTGAGTTCTGACTAAAATTAATTTTAGGATAATTAGTTGTATAATTTAAGTGTTTTATTTTATATAATAATATTATTCTTTTACTTTTTTTTTACTTATTTTTTTAATTTTTTAATTTATTTATTTATAATTCAATACTTCGGTATTTATTATCTCCACTTTTTTCTATTGCCATCTGTTGAGCCGTTTTGTAAGGTTCTTTCTTAATTTGCTACTGGAACCTTCCCATTACGATCTTTGCCTAAAATAAAAAAATGCTACTAACCTGAGTTCGTGCACCAGATGGGCCGTGATGCGGGAGCCGGAGGCGGCGAGCGGGTGCCCCAGGGCGGTGGCGCCCCCGTTCACGTTGAGCTTCTCCATGTCCAGCTTGAGCGCTTTAGCGCACGCTAGCGTCTGGGCGCAGAACGCCTCGTTGATCTATAGTCACATCATTCATCATCATTAAGGGGCTCTACCACGCTAAGTGGCGCCGCCACCCTTTAAAAAATAATAACTCGGGAAATAATCAATTTTTCAAAAATCCGGACCACAGAACTGGAGTCGGAGTGCTGTAGGATATATAGAAGCTATTAACTTTATTTATTGTATCTCGCTGTAGTTAGACACAGGAAATTTGCGAAAAACGGCCTCTATTCGCATTTTTTCTATCTATAACTACATTGAATTATAATAAACATATGTGATTGCTTTGCTTCTATATATTCTACAGCACCCCGACTCCAGTTCTGTGGACCAAATTTTTGAAAAATTGATTATTTCCCGAGTTATTATTTTTTAAAGGGTGGCGGCGCCACTTAGCATGGTAGAGCCCCTTAACAGCTCATATATAGAATAGAATAGAATATACTTTATTGCACACCAGAATAAAACAGAACAGTAAAATTCACGACAAAATAATAAAGAAATATGTCCCCAGTCCCCACTGAGGGGCTCGAGCCTACCCTAAAATCAGGGTGAATAGACGCTGGCCCAGTCCCAGTGCGTGTTAATCAACTTCACACACAACCTTTGAATTACTTATCACATATTTTTCTATTTATACTCTAAGGTACATATGAATTCGAAAATGGAAAACACATTGATACGGGCCGAGGTTCGAACAGGCGAACTTCCAAATCAGCGGCCCTAGCCACTTGGCCACCGACGCTCTTGATCTATACGGATATAATAGTACCTAGGTACTTGAAACTATCTTCAGAGTATTTTAGACTACCTTATTTGGAATAAACTTACATTCTTAGGGTAGTTTAAGAGAGATTTTACTATTAGGGATAGGAGAACCCAAATTTCGCAACACAGGAAATAGCGCATGATTAGGGTTAGGTATATTATAAATCCTACTTACATAAACCTATCGTAAATACCAATTTATTATCTAAGTATTTATTACTACACATATACCACGAGAAATAGGTATTAGATAATCTTACAGAAATTACCGAAATAAAACGAGAGTAGGTACAAATAAAATACGGCTAATCGCGAATAGAATATTGAGAAACCAGTGAAATATCTGGATAAATAAGGAAGGACACATACAGAGGAATCCTCTGTCTGTAGTATTGTCTTATATATATATTGAACGTAGCCTTAAGAAATATAATTTATCTATGAACGCAGCAATTGTATATATTGTGCATTATTGTTTTTGTATTCTTATATTTAAAACTAGCTGTCTGCCCGCGGCTACGCCCGCGTTGTTTTCCGACTTTTCCATAGTAATTTTGGGTTATTTATCCTGGGGTAACGCCTTTTGTTTATATTTCTCTTCGTCAAGACCACCCCTGCCCCCACAAGACCAGAATAGAACCCAAGCACCCACACAGGCCAATCCTGAACACTCAACATAACAAGCATACTCCACTTACCTCAATAAGGTCGATGTCGTTCAAAGTGAGGTTGGCAGCCTTAAGTACGTTCTGTATGGCGGGCACGGGGCCGATGCCCATGATGCTGGGCTCCACGCCCACGTAGGACCACGCCACCAGGCGCGCCAGGGGCTTCAGGTTCTTAGCCGCCTCCTCGCTTGCTATCACTAGAGCACCCGCTCCGTCGCTGATACCCTACATTTGGAGCCAGATATTCAGTGTTATATTACGTCATTGGCCAGGAATGCTACGTTCGTTATTACGGAGAAAAGAAACGATAATTTTGTTAAATTATTTGAAAAATTGAATAGAAAGAAAGAAAGAATAAAAGAAGTTTATACTGACTGTTATACTGACTGAGTTATTTCATTTATTTATTTATTTACCAGTTTATTGTATGTACACATTAACATACAAAGAACAATCACACGTAGAGAAACGACACAGCAGGTCTGCTCGTTTCTAAAGAAATATCTTACAGCAGACCCAATATATTTTTGACTTTTTTATTAGGTACTATCTATTCTGATTAAATGAAAAATTAACCATCTTAAAGTTTAAGTAGGTAATTGACTGATTCGTTCACTATGAGCTTACAGCAATCATCTAGTAATATGCCTGTCTGCTGTCGCGCTATTTACCCCGATCTTCCGGCAGATTCAATTCATAAGTAATAGTTAACAAGTACCTAAACCATAATGATGAAATGCCATTACTGTTGGAAGATGATGAATCAGATGAATGTAACCTAGGAGATTAATCTTACGGAGGCTGTGCCGGCGGTGACGAGTCCCTCCTTCTTGAAGACTGGCGGCAGTTTCTTGAGCCCCTCGAGGGTGGTCTGCGGCCGAGGGTGCTCGTCAGTATCCACTAACACTTCCTTCCTCTTAATCGTCAGTTTCACCGGATCGATTTCAGCCTTGAACACTCCCTCGTCATTGGCTACAGGCGGGAAAAAGACATTTTTGTAAAAAAGGAATGTCTGCATTAGGTACAAATAAATCTTGCATGATAAAATTATTCGCTTTCTCTTGTCTTTCGGTTATTTGTTTTAGTTTTATCGTATAGCTAAGCGAGTCATATTTACGATACAGATAACCTAACATTCTGATAACAATGTTTTTTTACAAATTATTGTGTAGGATAAACTATAGTAGATGAATAGAAAGTACCTACTAGCCTACTAGATTGTAGTATTTTGGAAGACAAGCGATAAAAATCTGTTTTGTAAAATCTTACATTTCTTCCATCTCTGCTGAGACCTCAAGGCGAAGTTATCGACTTCGTCCCTCGTGACGCTGAATTGTCCTCCCAGCTTCTCAGCAGTCATGCCCATGGGTAATCCACAGTAGGAGTCCGAGAGACCAGCCCATAGCGTGTCTTCGAACGCGTAGCTACTGCCTAGCGCAGTGCCGAACCTGACACCTCGCACTGCGAAGGGAGCCTGAGACATGTTTTCTACGCCACCAGCGAGGGAGATTTTTGCTGCTCCCGTTAGGATGTCCTATATGATTGAAATATTAGGCAAAGGAATTAGTGAAAGTACACAGACGGACATATACCATGAGAAAAAGTAAATAGAGACAGAAAATCTTAAACAAGAGACCAGTTGCTTATAATTCTGTGTGTGACTTTCAGAAGATTCTGCATGTTATGTAACGTAATAGAAATTAAATTATCCACATTAGCTGAAATATTGAGCAAAGTTGGACCTTATCTGTTTCTCAATATCATAACGACGTAGGTATAGCTCAAATTAACAAACGATAAACGTATTAAAATCTCCCTTGTAATTTCATTCAGGCAGTCAGTGATCATTTTCTTTATGTTACTTCTTCTAAATATTACTGACCGCCTGAACGGTAATTTAAGCAGGTGTTGAGGCGGACTCTGATACCTAGATAATATGTAATGAATCTTTTTACCTGAGCGCTGTTGATGATGGACTGGAAGCCAGATCCACACAGTCTGTTGATGCCCAGCACTGGCCGGTCGATGGGGATGCCGGCTTTGAGCGCCGAGTGACGAGGGGTGTAAATACCGTCGGTCTGGGAGGCCTGTACAAAATAAGGTTAGCTTGTACTACGTAGAGCAACCTCTTTCTCCTATTAAAACTTGCTTGCAGGTTGTAGTTGGTTACATCTCTGGGATATTACGACAACCACTAAGTAGAAAAGCAATCCTTAGGTACTAATATAATAAGAGTGACTAAGGGTGGCCTGGTACAAATTGATACCTTAGCAATAAGCCCGCCTTTTTGTACACTCTAGTTCTAAGTTATTGTAATTATTTTTCTGTATTTTTGGGTGCAATAGGTAAAGATATTCTTATCGAATCTAATAAATTACGTTAATGTAACTCGGTCGGTTTCGCTTTCACCCGAAAACACGTCATTCGGACGAGCACAAATAATTCTTTTGAAGTTACGTACGAGGCGAAAAGCCAAACAAACCAATACCCAAATCTTGTGAATTTTACTTAGTATAAATAGTAAAATAAAATATACTTACAGTAGGTACTATACTTACTTATACCCTGACTAAAGAAATAAAAAACCTCCTCTGGGGGCGCCACATGTACCTATATTATGTTTATGGCAATTATTTCCATTATAAAATAATTTCCATTGAAATTCCTCAATATGGCGAAGCGAGATTTTTATTTCTCTGGTCGGGCTTTACTTATTACAGCTTACAACTTACTTATTATAGTTACTTACAGACATAACCTGTCCCACGACGACGGTGTCGACTTGTTCGGGCTTGACGCCGGCCTCTCTGAGCGCCGCGGTGGTCGCGAGCGTCTGCAGCTCGGTGGCTGACGTGTTCTTGAACACCCCGCCGAACGTGCCGAACGGGGTGCGCTTGGCGCCAACGATGAAGATTCCTGCCATTAATAAGTATTGACAATCTCCTACCGATACTAGAGTTTGGCAAAAATGAAAAAAACGCGGCTTTATTTGAAAAGCATCATCCTGGCAACACCGATTCTATGGATTTACCTAATAATCTTTATTTTTCTATGTAACTTTGTTGCCACAATGTTTTCCAATTTCATCGATTGTCTACTTTCATTTGCTAAACTCTATAATAAAACTGAAGAATCGGCGTGTCTGTACATTGATTTGTTTTTCAAAAAACTGATTGTAGGTGATAAAGGGATGTGTAGCTGTACACAAAAATACACGTTTTGAAATAAATTCCGTCTGTCTGTCTGTTCCTCTGGAACTGTAGGACCGATTTAAATGAAATTTTGCATGGTGGATGGTGCACCTTATATCCCCGGTCAACATCTTAGATTACTCTAGGAGAGACTTTTTACCACGGGAAATAAAAAAACAACGTGGGCGTAGCCGTGGGCGGACAGCTAGTTATAAATAGTAGGCCTTCCCGCAAAGCGCTATCTATACTCGGGCTTGGAAGTAAGAATTCAAGTTTACTTTGGCTTATATAGCGTGTCTGTCTCGGTGGGCCGGGGGCGCAAGATCAAGCCTTAGTACGTACCTACCTGTATTTTCGATTTTCAAAATTAATGGCACGCGTTTATTCGACGTGAAGTTGACTAAAGCCGCGATTTGACTACACAATTTTTAAGACACTTTTTCAGTTAGGTTCTTACTAAGGTAAGGACAAGTGTAATTGAAGTAAGGCTCCGATAATTAGGACTTAGGACACTAACTGCAATTACACTTGTCCTTACTAAGGAACCTAACTGAGAAAGTGTCTTACAAATTGTGTATCCTGTGATCCCACTGCTGGGCAAAGGCTATCTCTTTTGGAGGATGACTTGGACGCCTTTTGCAACAGCTGGCCTGAACAAACTCAGGATCGAGAGAGGTGGGAAAGTAGGTCCATATTATATCGGTAGGTACGTGCCAATTGGAAGTCAACGGCCCGTGCCACTTGGCCAAAATCAATTAAGTATTGTATTGTACGATCACATTTCGCTACCTAATAAATATTGCTTTATTAGGTACAATAAGACAATAAAGGTGAAAGAAAGAAATATTTACGATATTTATTTACAGGTAGCCTTATTCTTCCAGGCAACCTTTTTCCCGAAGATAGAAAATGTTAAAAACCTGAAGATAATCATAATAGCCAGCCACTAAAGTTGATTGTACTGTAGAGTCATAATTTATTGTAGTATGTAATTATGTACATACGATTTAAAAGATAAATTTAATACGTAGGGGAATATTATTGAATAACAAAACAACACAACTCAATTATGCCGGTAAGACAGACTTGGCTTTTCGCTGCTGTGCGCCCAAAGTTTTGGTTGCTGAACATCCGGTCAGTAATATTTCTTATATTATTGATATGGGATTAATTATTGTAAGAATCATTAACAGATGTTATAAAATTTTAAGACCATTTATTGAAGAGACAAAGTTCAGGCACGAAGTGCAACAAAACAAGAATTTGGAATTTGACCCCACGATATTAAAATAATAATAAGACTTCGTAGGAAAAGTTTCTATTAGTAAAAATTAATCCATATTATTTACGCACCTTTACAAGCTGCAGACATGTCTTTTCTGTTAATGAATTAATTTGTGATAAAATAAAAATACTCAGTCGACCGACGCGGCTTCGACCAGCTGGCAAATGTTTTTTTTTATATTAATTCGTTATGTTATGGAAAGGCAAATGGAGCTTTACAGTACAGCCTATTCTGTAGTAAGCAGTGTGAATGTGTGAGTAGACGTAGAGTAATTTGATTAATAGACCACAAACAAACACACAGTTGGGAATTTAGCGCGTTTCGCGTCGAATAGGTAGGGTAGAGTAAATGAGTTTTACGATACGAGTGGGAGGGAATATCAAAAAGGCAGAAAGAAAAAAGGAATGGCCAAAAAAGTTAATGCTCTTTTTGCGCTGCCCCGCGCCGATTATAAAAGAAAAAACAATGTAAAAGTATTGCCATTTCAATAAACATTTTACTCGTTTTATGGGTAAATATTTTAAAATTAAAAGAACGTTGTTCAGTCAGTCAGCCAGCTGAGCCAGCACAACACAACAGCACAGCAGCAGCTTGCATGAAAACATGGAATAAAAATAAACACAAAATAAAAGCCATATTTTTGTTTAGTGAGTGAGAGCCTCTAGTGATTGATTTACTGATTCATTCAGTTCAGCGAGCTTATTTTGAGAACCTTTTATTTTCATAGCCATCATTCATAAAAACTTATTTTGGTAATTTGTTACATATTATCAGGCAACACGAAAATTTGACAAGTAAATTTTCCCGACACAGACCAACCAAAATCACAAACTTCTCATATTTTTCGCAAGAAATGCTTATGCAATGAGCGATGGTCGCCCAGTAAGCGGTCAGTTGAAGAAGTACGTGTTCCGTGGTAAATCTAACACTAACGGAGACACTCGAGGTGAATACTTAGAGATCGTAATACCGGAGCTTCTGACTGCAGGCTACTCATTTTACACGTGGCCCTCCGCGCCTCTACTTGCTTGGTACTTGTGGACTCAGCGCCGGCATTTGCGCGGCCTGCGAGTTTTGGAACTCGGCTGTGGCACTGGTCTTCCTGGGATCTTGGCAGCTAAGTGCGGCGCCAGGGTAACTCTGACTGATAGTGTAGCTCTACCTCGCTCGTTGAAACACTTGTCTGCGTGTTGCGAAGCGAACGGACTCACTCCTGGCCGCGACGTGCACATATTAGGCCTGGCCTGGGGACTATTCCTCACTGAAGTACATAACCTACGCCCTGTAGACTTATTGTTAGCATCAGACTGCTTCTACGAACCCTCACAGTTCGAAGAGGTCATATCCACTGTTGCTTACCTATTAGACGGCTCTGACGGGCGCTTTTTGTGTGCTTACCAGGAACGCAGTGCTGACTGGTCGATTGAAGCACTGCTGAAGAAGTGGGGGCTCAAAGGTGCTATAATAGACTTGGACTCGCTGAGTGAAACTTCTGGAGTGGACTACAGAGCGCTGATTGGTGATCGGAGTTTGCATTTATTGGAGATTGTTTCTGCATAGGGTATGGCAAGTACAGCTAGAGCAGCGCGCCTTTACGTGGGCAACCTTCCCTGGACTGTAGGACATCGTCAACTTAGAGAGTACTTCTCACAATTTGGACCCATCCAGAGTGCTAGAGTAGTGTTTGACCGCTCCACTGGCCTTAGCAAAGGCTACGGTTTCATTGAGTTTGTGACTCCATCTGCCGCTGCTAATGCTACAAACAAACAGTCGCACACTTTAGAAGGTCTCAACTTGACCGTTCAGCTTCAAAATAGTTAAACACACTAGAAACACAGTAGATTAGATACAATGGCAACAGGACTGCCAGTATATCCGGATTCAGACTTTTCAGATGAAGAAATTACTCCTTTGGACATAACCTTCAACAAAGCGGTTGACCACTTAAAGAAAATATCAAATAGGCTCGATAACACCCAGCTCCTAGAGTTGTATGGGTTATACAAGCAGAGTATTGAGGGCAAATGTATCACTCCCAGGCCAGGATGGTTGGATGTGCGTGGTCGCTGGAAATGGGATGCTTGGAATGCATTGGGTGACTTACCTAAAGATGCTGCTAAGGAGAGATACATTGCAATCATACAGAAATACGATCCCAGCTACCAATTAAACACTGATTCAAAGGAGACATGGGTAGCGGTTTCATCGTTACGTCGTTCCCCCGAACCAGAGTTGGACCATCAGAACTTATCTATACTGGAGGCAGCTAGGGAAGACTTTGGAAGCATAGTTGCTGAAATGTTGGCGAAGAATCCTGAGCTTAAGGATGAAAAAGATGAAGATGGTCTTACAGCATTACACTGGGCAGCAGACAGGGATTCCACTAAAGCACTATCAGCTGCTTTGAAAGGAGGTTGTTTTGTTGATGCCGTTGACAATGCTGGTCAAACGGCTTTACACTATGCTGCATCATGTGGCCACATGAATTCCACTAGAATTCTCGTTGAAGCTGGGGCTTCCCTACTGAAAGACGAAGAAGGAAATACTCCGCTAGACCTAGCCACTGATGAGGATATACAGAAGATTCTAGAAAGTGCTAGAAAGTAATTTCATTTTAGTTGGTACGGTCTCCTTCAAAGAAATCCACCCCCCCTTGTCACAGGGGGGTCCGTTTTCTTTGAAGGAGACTGTACATATTATAAATACTTGGTTTGCAAAATGTAGTTATTACTTGGAATATAATAAACTTATAAAAAAATCGAAATCTTTGTTGTTAATTATTTTTTACTCCTTCACTACACACCAGAAGTGTTCACCAGCGTTGTGGATATTAAGATGGCGGGAGCCCGCCAGCTTTTTACGATTTGCCGTGATCAGGGCTCTATACACATTTAGTACCATTATACCTTCATATAGAACAATTCTACGCCCAAATACTTTAGATTTTTAAAAAAGAAATGGTCTCGCTTTTTGGACGTCATAATTTACACGTCTAATATCGTAGTGGAATTTTATGTAGGTATTCAGTTCCAGGCCACGCCTTGTGATTTCAAATAATAAATAGTGGTCCCGCCATTATGACGTCAAAATAGCGAGACCCCTTTCTTTTTTAAATTCTTTAAGGAAGCGCCATACAACAATAAATTGAATTGAATTTTTAAAGTTTTTGAGGCGTAGAATTGTTCTATGAAAGTAGGTAGTATAATAATATGGTAGCTAAATGTGTATCATGGCAAATCCCAAAAAAAGGAACCGGGTCCCCCTCTTGATATTCACGAAGCGTTGTTGGTCTGCTGGAAGATATTTCTATACGAGACTTGGCCATAACAAGCATAGTAAATAATGTGGTAAAAAAATAAAAACTACAACAGGAAATAATAAAATGAAACACTGCAATATTATGCATTAGTATCACAAATTTTATTTATAGAACTATCATTCTACCAAAAACTTAGCCAATAAAGAACGTTACATAATTAAAGAAAGACAAAACATTCCCTATGCTCTCTGAAAGGGCTGCTGAACGGATTTCGAGATTGATAAATCAGGCACAAGAATCTATCTACCACAGAAAAACATTAAATTCCGTTCAGTCGTTCCGTTTACGCGAATGCGAAAGAAATGAGAAAATAACTACTATGTCTAGCATTCATAATATTTAGTGAGAAAATTAACACTTTAATATAGCTGTTCTTTACAAACTTTATGAGAATGTCCATTGTTTATTTAACTATAAAAGATAGAGTCTGAAGACTGCTACTAATAAGAATTAAAATAATATTTACAATTCTTAAATTCAACATTACAGCAGGTAGACAAAATATTGGTTTCAGTTTTGACACAGAAGAAAATTAGTACTACTAGATTCAAAGTGCATGTAATAAACAGAATTTTCAAATAAAGTTTACAACTTCTGCTAACTTGGATTGTTTAGTTTTGTTATATTTTCTTATATGCTTGTGTCTGTCTAACTTGCATTACATTTTTGATATCCAGTAATCAATTTTTCGTTTTACTTTGACGTTAAAATCCCAAATTCATATTTTGCTAAAAATAGTCACTCCATGGTCTAAGAAAACAAGGTCTAACAATTAGACCACGTGACTGACACAAGCCTACGTCATTTTGCACTGTTCATCCTTGTCCATTACACGCATTCGACAAGGATGAACAGGCAAAATGACGTAGGCTTGTGTCAGTCACGTGGTCTAATTGTAAGACCTCGTATCCACGTACCCATGGAAGTAAAATTATAATACAGAATATGCATGTTTTAAAATAATAACAATTTTAATCACCACTCACAACCGAATATGAAACTGTTATCAAAAAACACAGATTGTTTTACGAGTTGCTGATTTATAGCGGTGGTGGTTATGTGTGAGTTACAATGATATAGTTAGAAAGAGAGTTTTGACATGTCAGATGACGTCATATTACATATCCGCGATATAATTTGCATCGAAAATGTTGTTTCGCTCAGAGAGAGACAGATAGATTAGCTATTAATTAATTAAATCTTTGATACTCGTTATCATTGTTAATATTTTAGTTTTGGATACATTTTAATTAAATTCAGATAATTAGTTATTTTTTCCATGAATATTCCCCAATTTTACTGATGACTGTAATGCTATGTTGCATTTTCAACTTAATATTTTCCTAAAAATAGCCATTGATACCCGCGGAAGTAATAGTTACGAATTAGCCGTTAGTATGGAACCTAACCGAGTCCCCCAATTGTAGACCCTGTTTAAAGTTCTCTAGGTTATTTAAAACACGGCATTTACACTTAATTAAAGAAACTAATGGCAAAAACTTAATTTAGAATTTGAATAAACTTAAATTTGCTAAAATCTACCTTACTAATTAATTTGTATCGTATAAAAATACTAAAGTTAGGAGACCCACAATCATCTAGCTCAATACAGAAAATAATATAAGTCTACGCATACTAGGAACAATATTAGTACATTACCCTCCCTGCGCCGCCACATGTTTTTCAGTATCAACGCGCTAGGCCGTGGTCCGAGGCTCCCTCGAGCCGCCCCTAGACGCGGTGGTATATTACTTCTTTTTTGGGGTAGAGTCTTCCGCTCCCCCGCAAGTCCGGTGAAGCTTGATTGGTCGTACATTTTCGACACAAGCAAAGGTCAATTAAAAAAAAAAGCTTGGCCAGCGGGTCGCCGCAGCATTTTTTTCACACATGACATTGATCTCACATTTGTGTGGTGCGAGATTAGGTGTCTTGACGAGTCGGATGCAAGAGATGAAGCAAACACTATTTCCCTTTGATTGTCATTGACGTCTGGCAGTTGTCTTATAAAATTTTTTTTTTGTTCCTTGCAGTGTCCCGGGTGTGACGTAAGCTTAACGGCCCTCACGGGGTGGGGGGGGGGGGTTCGCCAGTACAGCTTGTAACTGCTCGAGCTGTCGTGTAAAGTGTTATTTAGGCTGAGGGAGCAGTGCGGCTTGTGGCATTTCACATAATTGATAAGCAAATTTTACAAAAACATGCTTTGAAAATTATTTTGCCACGATGTTGCCTCGACTCGCGACCCTCACCAGATCGGCGGTCCACCTCGTGGGAGGCCTGCCCACATTACGTCTTCCAATCTGGTGAGGTTCTTGGTTTGCCGTTGGATGCGGGCAGCGCGGGACCGATCATTGTGGAGATCACAGGGGGAGGCCTGTGTCCAGCAGTGGACGTCTACAGGCTGAGATGATGATGCCTCGACGTGATGCGCCGCATGCCGCAAATATATTCTATTTGTAATGTCCTTATAGGTATAATCCTCCCCTATCAAACCTTAACGAAATTCCATTCTGACAATGCTAAAGCTTACTACTAGTTTGGTACTAGTTGGTATCGTTGTAAAAAAGTTGCTATCATTATGATTCCGGAGATATTGCTATAGTTTAGGGAGGATTGTAGCTTGATGTTTAAGCTATAATCCTCCCCTCTCGTTTAGCCAAACGGTGGGGTCTTTCGACTTACTTTAAATCCAAAAAGTTAGTATCAGATTGCTATTCATTGCTCAGTTAAGAAAGAACACTGGTCGCGTTGTAATTCCGAAGATATAGCTGCAGGTTGGGGAGGATTATGGCTTGAGCATTTTAATTTTGCTCTTTTCTGCACAACGCTTTGTTCTTTCGTTGCAAAATTGGTATCAACCTTTAGTATTCATTGGTACTGTAAAACTACATGCGATTTATTACGCTAAACATCGTAAAAGTACTTTAAAAATGCATGTAAACTTCTACATACAAATTTGTTTTGAGTCCCTATAATGCACGGTCCGATAATACACATTGCATAACCAGCAAAGCACGGCCGTGGCGAATTTCTGATTGCTTGAAATTAAAAAATCGTTCTTTAAGACTTCCATAGATGACGCTAGTAATATAATTAGAACAGTGAGATTTATTGTAGACTTTTTTTGGTCGGTTTGTACGTGGTTCTGTTCTGAGATTAATTTTAGGATAATTTGTTGATTAATTTGAATAATTTTTATAATCCAATACTTTGGTATTTATTACCTCACTATTTACTAGTGCCATCTGTTGAGCCGTTTTTTTTCATAATTTGCTACTTGAAACTTCCCATCATGAAGTCGTAGAGTTTGCCGTGCATTATTGGAGGGTTTGATACACGGTCCGATATTCTACAGTAAAGCCCGACCAAAGAAATAAGAAACCTCGCCATATTGTGGAATTTCAATGGAACTAATTTTATAAGGGAAATTGTTGCCATTTTCGTAAAATTATACACGTGGCGCCCCCAGAGCAGGTTTCTTATTTCTTTGGTCAGGCTTTATATTATGCAGTCTGACAAAAATGAGAAGAAATTATAAAATAGCAATACTAAAGTGTCATCTCATTTTCACAATTAAGTAGTTCGAAAGAAACGATACTACAGTGTTGCTACTTTTAGGACAAAAGACATAATATTTCAATCGATTCGACACTTATAAATATTTGGGAATTGTTCTCGAACGAAATCTTTTCCTTCTCGATACAAGCAAAAAGATCTGTGAACTGTATAATCACTGTACCTATTATAATTATTTGTAATAAAGTTACATGAATTATTAGAAAAAATGCGTACTGCTTTAATAAAAAAAAAACTCCCCATTTTTCCCTGGAAATTTACCCGATTTTTAATTTACACCTTTGCAACACTGGTAGCGCATGGCATCATGTCATGGCGGCCGACGCGGCATTGCGTTGTGTTAATTAAATTAAACCGTTAAAAATTTGAAAGTTTTCTGTCAGTTAAAGTTTTCTATGTTATATGAAGGTCATCATAGCATGTAGGTAAGTTATTTTATTATAATTTCGAAATTATACTTACTATACCGTTAACTTCCCGATTTTAGTTAAGTTCGTTTCGTGTTTTTGCGTGTTAAGTTGCGTTTTAACTTTTGATTCGTTTTACCAGTGACCTTTGCGACTTTTTTCTAACCTTCTTGCACGTCTGTTTTATTTGACATAAGAGATCAATGCAGCGCCATCTCTTATTACCATAATGAAACTTTTTTTGTTTTCAGAACTGCCAAAATGAAAACCTATAGCCGATAATGGCCGTGCCATGCTGGCTGTGCAATGTGTATTATCGGACCGTGCATTATAGGGACTCAAAACAAATTTGTATGTAGAAGTTTACATGCATTTTTAAAGTACTTTTACGATGTTTAGCGTAATAAATCGAATGTAGTTTTACAGTACCAATGAATACTAAAGGTTGATACCAATTTTGCAACGAAAGAACAAAGCGTTGTGCAGAAAAGAGCAAAATTAAAATGCTCAAGCCATAATCCTCCCCAACCTGCAGCTATATCTTCGGAATTACAACGCGACCAGTGTTCTTTCTTAACTGAGCAATGAATAGCAATCTGATACTAACTTTTTGGATTTAAAGTAAGTCGAAAGACCCCACCGTTTGGCTAAACGAGAGGGGAGGATTATAGCTTGAACATCAAGCTACAATCCTCCCTAAACTATAGCAATATCTCCGGAATTATAATGATAGCAACTTTTTTACAACGATACCAACTAGTACCAAACTAGTAGTAAGCTTTAGCATTGTCAGAATGGAATTTCGTTAAGGTTTGATAGGGGAGGATTATACCTATAAGGACATTATTTGTAGCATAACACAAGATTTCACATGCGGAAATTATGTATCATGCGTAAATGTGTGATGTTAATGTGTGCGTCATAGTGTGAGAGAGACGGGTGTATGTGTGTGTGCTAGTTGTCCTTGTTGTCTCCGGAGTCGAGTTGTTTGAGCAGGCGGAACAGCGCCGCGGCCTCCCTGATGCGGCTGAATTCTACGCAGAACGCTTCCACCTCTATGAATAGCTCCTGCAAGTTATTACATTGGGTTACTATTACTAATCAGTTTTATCACTGTCTCACAGGTGTGCTGATGTGTGATGTACAGGCGTGCTGATGTGTGATGTACAGGTGTGCTGATGTGTGATGTACAGGTGTGCTGATGTGTGACGTACAGGTGTGCTGATGTGTGACGTACAGGTGTGCTGGATGTGTGACGTACAGGTGTGCTGATGTGTGATGTACAGTCAAGTTCATAAGAGCAGTCATTGCACGTGTTTTTAACTTTCAAATAACTTTTTTCCCAAAGGCTTGATATTCATAAGAAAAATATTTTTTTGTGTTACTTATACAGTGTAAGGGACTTAATATTTTGCTTCGAATGATTTGTCCTGAATGATTTTGGAAAAAGAGTTAATTTAAAGTATAGGTACACGTGACATGACTGGACTTATGAACGTGACCGTACAGGAGTGCTGGTGTGTTATGTACAGGTGTGCTGATGTGTGACGTACAGGCGTGCTATGTGATGTACATATGTGCAGATGTGTGATGTACGGGTGTTACCTTTACGTTGATGATCTTGTTCCTAATGAGCGACTGCAGGAAGACGCACACGAGTCTGACCAGGCGGTTCTGCATGTAGCGGTCGCGGATCGTCTCACACGTCGAGATGCAGTTGCTGATGTACAAGTGGACAAACTCCACTGGCAGGTCCACTGAGGTAGTTAACCTGGAATGATAAAGTAACCATTAGTTTGGTAAGTATTGTGGTATTGGTTATGCCGTCTTATTTTGGCGTGAACTTTTACTATCTCTGGGTAGTACCACAGAATAAATAATAGTACTAGGTACAGAAGGCGCACTCTCTGATAGCAAACGTGCGAATTTCAATCTAGCTACCACGCAACTAACGTTCAAATTACTTTGAACGCGTCGAACGTGACCCTGGCTATAATAGCCTACCGTTTCTCGCTGCGCTCGTTTTAAAACATTATGCACCTTAAGTCCGCGACGCGAGAGTCCGCATTACTAAGTCCGTCGCGCGCCTTTGATAAAGCCGCTCCTCTGTAGGGTTGGGCGTAATTACAAAATAATTGAATTAGACCTTTGATATTGGTATTGGTAATACTTCGCTGTTAACTAATAATAATCATAATAAATAATTTTAATTAAACTTGACCAGTTACAATAATTGTTTTACAAAGCAACCACACTAGGCGCAGCCTGTATCGTGGCTACTAAGTTCGTCATTTTCAATACATTTCTTTATTTTATTACTTAACTTATGAGCATTTAACTAGTAACCAGTTTATGTGAGCTTGTATTAGTAAGCAATCACTAGTTCTGAAAGGTCTACTTATACTGAACGATTTCTAATTAGAGGCGGTTAACATTTACACGAAAATATAGCAGCTGGGGTAGGGTGATATCACTAAATATGTTAATACCTGAAGTTATTTCATTATTTTAATGATATAATCAAAAAAAATTATATTAAAGACAATAAAAGTATTATCTTACCTTTCGATATTAGTCGGAAGGGAAAAAAACTGTACCTCGACATTCTTATCGTGATTTAAACACCCAAATGCTATACAATACCTTTTTGGGTTTCGTTCACCCATAATAATTAAAATCAGACTTGGAATAATGCGAAATAAAGCACGGGCGTCGTCACTCGGGCGCGCGTCGCTCCTTACTAACTATCCGCCTTAAGGCGGAAGCCGGCGTAGGTACATTCTGGAGCTCTGGCGCGAAGTGAGCCGGGCCTGGTAGTACGCAAGTTCTAAATTTAATATGAATTGGAAATAAATATTCTTTTGATCTTAAAAACGCTTAATTCGGAAACTTTCAAAATAAATGTATATACTATAAAAATCTGTCGACGACAGATATTTTGTACACCATTCTCTAACAACCTCTGTGAACCTCACAGAGTGGTACACAGCGGTTATTAGAGTGTGGTTCATAAAGGTTGTTAGTGCATGGTACAAAAAAGTTGTTAGTATGTGGTTCACAAAGGTTGTTAGTGTGGTTCACAGAGGTTGTGTGGTTCACAGAGGTTGTAAGGGTGTGGTTCACAGAAGTTGCTAGTGTGGTTCACAAAGGTTGGGAGTGTTTGGTTCACAAAGGTTGTTGGTGTATGGTTCACAAAAGTTGTTAGTATGTGGTTCACAAAAGCTGTGAGTGTGTGTTTCACAGAGGTTGCTAGTGTGGTTCACAGAGGTTGTTAGTGTGGTTCACAGAGGTAGTGAGTGTGTGGTTCAAAGAGGTTGTTAGTGTATGCTTCACAAAAGTTGTAAGTATGTGGTTCACAGAGGTTTGTGAGTTCGTGGTTCACAATGGTAGTGAGTGTGTGTGTGACCTGTTGACGACCTCCATGGAGTGCAGCGACATCTCCATGTTGACGAGCACGGAGAAGTACTCGGTGATGTGCTGCGAGTGGATCAGCTTCAGCAGCACCGATATCGCCACCAGGGGATTGTTCTCCACCAGTTCAGGCAGCTGCAATACAATAGAACATAATATAAATAAACAATGCACACCAGCCCCTCTAACATGCCCGGTCCACGCGTGACAGACATAATTTTGTCGCACGTATTCTCGTATCCTATTGGAGGATATTTAAATATGGCGGGTTTTTTGACAGTTAAATGTGCGACAAACTTTTGTTACACTGCATGTTACGGGGGCTGGCAACCTATGTCAAAGGAGAGGCAACTTTAAACTTTACTCGTAGCTTTCCGCCGCGGCTCCGCCCGCGTTGACAGTCTTTCCCGTGGAAATGAGGCATTTTCCCGCGGTAAAAGGTAGCCTATGTTACTCAGGGCGAATGAAGCTTACTAATAGTGAATAGTGTAGTAAAGAAATTTTGAAATCGGTTCCGTAGATTTTAAGTTTATACAATACAAACATACACACACACACACAAATACAAATCTTTCCTCTTAATAATATTAGTTGGGATTAGCTAGCTAAATTATTTAAACAATTTGTCATCGACACGATAAGAAGAAGATAATATTAGTATGAAGTATGATTGGCAAGCAGCGACTGTTGCTGCGTCACGCTCAGAGCGCTCTTCAACGCGAGCTGCGTCAGTGATAAGGTGGTCTGACCTGGTAGGGCGTGACCCCGATGTCATACACGACGCTGGGCTCGCGGTCCAGTATGGCCAGCAGCGACTGTTGCTGCGTCACGCTCAGAGCGCTCTTCAACGCGAGCTGCGTCAGTGATAAGGTGGTCTGACCTGGTAGGGCGTGACCCCGATGTCATACACGACGCTGGGCTCGCGGTCCAGTATGGCCAGCAGCGACTGTTGCTGCGTCACGCTCAGAGCGCTCTTCAACGCGAGCTGCGTCAGTGATAAGGTGGTCTGACCTGGTAGGGCGTGACCCCGATGTCATACACGACGCTGGGCTCGCGGTCCAGTATGGCCAGCAGCGACTGTTGCTGCGTCACGCTCAGAGCGCTCTTCAACGCGAGCTGCGTCAGTGATAAGGTGGTCTGACCTGGTAGGGCGTGACCCCGATGTCATACACGACGCTGGGCTCGCGGTCCAGTATGGCCAGCAGCGACTGTTGCTGCGTCACGCTCAGAGCGCTCTTCAACGCGAGCTGCGTCAGTGATAAGGTGGTCTGACCTGGTAGGGCGTGACCCCGATGTCATACACGACGCTGGGCTCGCGGTCCAGTATGGCCAGCAGCGACTGTTGCTGCGTCACGCTCAGAGCGCTCTTCAACGCGAGCTGCGTCAGTGATAAGGTGGTCTGACCTGGTAGGGCGTGACCCCGATGTCATACACGACGCTGGGCTCGCGGTCCAGTATGGCCAGCAGCGACTGTTGCTGCGTCACGCTCAGAGCGCTCTTCAACGCGAGCTGCGTCAGTGATAAGGTGGTCTGACCTGGTAGGGCGTGACCCCGATGTCATACACGACGCTGGGCTCGCGGTCCAGTATGGCCAGCAGCGACTGTTGCTGCGTCACGCTCAGAGCGCTCTTCAACGCGAGCTGCGTCAGTGATAAGGTGGTCTGACCTGGTAGGGCGTGACCCCGATGTCATACACGACGCTGGGCTCGCGGTCCAGTATGGCCAGCAGCGACTGTTGCTGCGTCACGCTCAGAGCGCTCTTCAACGCGAGCTGCGTCAGTGATAAGGTGGTCTGACCTGGTAGGGCGTGACCCCGATGTCATACACGACGCTGGGCTCGCGGTCCAGTATGGCCAGCAGCGACTGTTGCTGCGTCACGCTCAGAGCGCTCTTCAACGCGAGCTGCGTCAGTGATAAGGTGGTCTGACCTGGTAGGGCGTGACCCCGATGTCATACACGACGCTGGGCTCGCGGTCCAGTATGGCCAGCAGCGACTGTTGCTGCGTCACGCTCAGAGCGCTCTTCAACGCGAGCTGCGTCAGTGATAAGGTGGTCTGACCTGGTAGGGCGTGACCCCGATGTCATACACGACGCTGGGCTCGCGGTCCAGTATGGCCAGCAGCGACTGTTGCTGCGTCACGCTCAGAGCGCTCTTCAACGCGAGCTGCGTCAACTCCTTGGCTTCTGCGAGGGAGGACGTCGCCTCCTTCTCTTCGGATTTCTTCTCTTCTGTTGGGGCTGGTGACGGAGCCGGTTTCTTTTCTTCTTGCTGTAAATAGATAAATTTAAAAAATCATTAAATTATTCATGGTGGTATCTCAATTACGTTTCTGATTTCAAGAATTGTAAATAATAAAAAATATAATTTCATGGTATAGGTAATTAAACAAATAAATTATTTCTCAGCATAATAACTTTGACGGCGCGGCGTGGTATTTTTAATTTCCTACGCTTTTGTGGTCGGTCAATTACCTGTTTGATGGGCCCGCCTCCGTTTGCCTGGTTATCTCGAATTATCATCTTGTCACTTATTAAAGAACTAGTTACTAGATGTATCACGAACGAAGTCTACTGAGCCCGGACCAATCCAGACGAAAGGATCGCGTCAACGTACAAGAATCACAAGTAGCAAAATATATAAAAAAAACTATATCGAGGGGTGCCTGGTAAAACCCGATAAGTGCTCAAAATATGATTCTGAGATAATCGAAGTTAAAGTTTTGATGCCGATTTACCATACTTAAATCTTGTAAAAAGTAAAGTAAAAGTAAGTAATAAATTGCAAAATATATTCTTAAATCAAGTTTGATTAATTACAACTTCAAATTGTATTTACTTTTCCTATAAAACATGTTTATTTTGAGTAAGGTGCATAGTTAAAGGGTTTTAGAACGGAAACAAAACCAGTTTTTAGGACTTATACTTGATACTTTTCTTTGAAAAACATCTTCCATCATCATCATTAGAGCCACTACTTACTTAAAATTATCAAAAAAAGAAATAATTGTAATCGTCATCATCAGTATCTAGCGCAGTTTCATTATTATCGTTTTTAAGCTTTAAATCCAGCGGTGAAGTTCTTCCAGAATGATCGGTTTCGCGCACATAACTTATAAATGTAGCTTTTAGCGACACTTATTGAGAGCTGACTACAGTATAAAGGTTCCAGGTCCTTGAAGCAACTTAAAATTAACAGAAGCTTTGTTTATTATCGTTTCGGGTTTCAGGTGTGATTCTGAGACCTATATGGCCAGCCCCCGTTACACCTTTCGGCATTCAGGAAACTTTCTGCTCCAACAGCCATTGGTTCTAAGTGCAATGTGTCTCGCCTACTGTCACTTAAGTTTAGCAGCTCTTTTGGCTATGTCGGTTACTTTAGTTTGTCTGCGGATCTTAGCATTCCTAACTCGATCGCGTAGGGAACCTCCAAGCACAGCCCTCTCCATTGCTCTCTGAGCAACTTTGGGCCTTCTTAAGAGGCTCATTGTTAACGACCACGTCTCGGATCTGTTTCGAAGTCATAACTGGCATGGCAACACACATTGTTCAAAGACCTTTGACTTGAGCTGCAGTATTTGGGTTGAAAACATGATGGCAGCTTTCCGAACGCTTTCCAGCTGAATGCTGAATGCTTTTTTGGAGCGGTCATTGGTAACCACAAATACAAATACAAATATTCTTTATTGATACCAAGAAACACAGACATTATAACACACACAAAGAGAACATTAGGTTTCAACAGGCGGCCTTATTGCTAATGTAGCAATCTCTTCCAGGCAACCCATTTCCAGGAGAATGGTATAGAATAGAGTAGTGCGGGTTGGTGGCATAAAAATCAAGTAAAATAAACTACATACGAATATTTTACTTAAAATACTTACACGGATAATAAAAATATTTACATACCTACATACATACATATATATATACACATACATATATCTATATACATATACAAAATACATTTACATACATATTCCTACACATATACATAACTATATACTATATACATAACTATAACACAGGAAAATATATTCAAGATGAGGAGACAGTAGAAAGGTAGTGCGCTTTAATACGAACTTTAAAGGACTGGATTGACGGGGATCGTCGGATGGTTTCAGGGAGATTATTCCAGAGACGGATGGCGTGAATTCTGAAGGATTTAGAGTAGGATACGGTAGAATGAGAAGGTATATCAAGAGACAGATTATTGCTTGAGCGCAGGGTTTGATTTAGAGCAAAGGAACGAAAAGCAAAGAGGTCTTTGAGGTAAGGAGGGGTTCTAGGATCAAAGAGAGTAGAATAGAGGAGAGAGAGGATGTGACAGTCCCTACGGCAGCGGATGGGTAGCCATTGAAACCACTATTAGTAGTAAGTAGTTTCTACTTAGGTACATAGGTGTTCGACATTACTTTTGTTTTCTCCATGTTCATCTTCAGGAGACTATTGAGTTCATCGAGCATTGTGTCCAAGTCTTCTAAGGTCTTAGCCATGAGAATAATATGTCGGCAAACTCAAGGTGAGATATGTATCCACCATCAATGTTGATAGTATCAACATTAATGCCTCTTCTCAATCCAGAAGCTTTAAGATAGAGAATTTAGCGGTGAAAAGTAATTGGAGAAATAACTTCTTCCTGTCTCACACCCCGCTGCAGCTACATTGGTCTGAAGTTCTGATCCTGGAGTTAAACAGGTATGGAAGCATTCTCATACAAACACCTCGATATACCGGTAGTCAATTTGGTACCTCTGAAGAGATCCCAGCACTGCCCAGATTTCTATTGAACCGAAAGCCTTCTGTAGTCCACGAACGCCATGAATAATGTCTGGTTATTCTTCAGTGTTCTGTATAACCTTCTGCAGCGTGTAAAGTGGTTTTATTTTAATGTAGCCCTTTGGGAAACCGGCTTGTTCTTGAGGCTGGAAGTTGTCAAACCTGCGCCTGAGACAATTCGTGAGTACTCTCGGAAACAATTTGTAGACATGACTTGGAAGTGAGATGGGTCTATAATTCTTTAGAAGGGTTTATCGCCCTTTTTAATAAAGAAGACCACCACATATCTGTGTCATGCCTACGGCTTTGTACCTTCAAAGATGACAGAGTTATACAGTTTCTGAAGTACTTCCAAAACCGGTATACCACCTGCCTTCAGAAGCTCAGCAGCTTTTCTGACATCGCCCGAGGTCTTGTTGTTTTAAAACTTTGAGAGACATTCTAAACTCGTATCCGTGATGTCTTCAGTATAGTGTCGGATTAGCCCACCTCTGGCGTCAGTTGCAGTTTGAATACTGACAGGTGTTCGTGTTGTCGTGTACAGCTGTCCATAGAATACCTTTATTTCTTCCTGTAGCTCAAGCTCACATCTCACAGTTCGTTACGCTCAATGACTTCCTTAATACGAACCGTCTATTAAGACCTGTCAGCATTATCTGGGACAAAAGAACCATCCTCCATCTTCCATAACCCTGAGGATAGAGTAAGAAATATTTTTGTTTTCATTAATTGTACGACGGGTCTTTAAAAACTTGGATCCTGTTGTACGGACAGCTTTCACGAACCAATCATTGTAATCGTGCACACCTACTCCTTTTGCTTGGCTTTCAAATCGTTTTCGCAGCTCAGGATGGGTTTTCAGGGTTCTGAGTTTGAATTAACAACGGACGAAGCGTATTTCATCATTTTTATTTGTTTTTAGTCAACATGACAGTTACCGAAATTAAAAAAACTGAATTAATGAAACTCAAGGATAATATTTACCTGGTTTTGCATCTTATAAAATTAGTGGTGTTGATAAGTAAATATATTTGCTAAAACCCAATAACAAGTCATAACTCTACTGTTTGTGAAAAAAAATACAATATTTGTATTTATAACTCACTTTAATGGGTTTTGCCCGTTAGTTCCCGTTGTCCCCATTGCCGTGTCCCCATAATGGGGACAACGGGAAACATTTAAAATTTCTTCCCGTTGTCCCCATTGCATTATTTTCCATGGGGACAGCGGGAATATAAAATTTGTGATGTGCCATTGTCCCCATTAAATGTACATTTTGAATTTTAGTTACGTTATTAGCTTGAGAGGAAAATAAAGTGAATCAAAATTTGATAAAAAGAAACTAAATAGTATAAAACATATTCTCAGATATTTCTTAATTCTTACAAGACACGGGGCTAATTAAAACGTTATTTAAACCTACACAATATTTTTTATGCAAAAAAATCGTTCTACATAATGTTTTATCTGATTATATTAATTAATGTGCAGGGAAATAAGACCACTCGAGTAGTTGAATAGGAAGTAGTGTTTTTATTTCTTTTACTTTTACCGGATACACCAATGTTCGGATACACATATATTACAACATCTCCCTTCTTAAGTAGGAAGCTGATTAAGCTAATCAACTTATAAAAACACCAGAGTTTAACAAATATAACTTAAATCTAATAAAACCTTTTGGGAGGTTTGCTTACTCTACCTGAAGAAGTTACTAGAAATCCTTCTTCATTTCTATGCATACCAGGTTTATCCTTAGTTTGTACGGTATTAGACAACAGAAAATCATTTGAGTCTGAAATGTAAAATGGTACAAAATTAAGTGGCTTAATGTATATTCTGTTCCGAATAAAAAGTTTGTTGTTTGATATAATTTTGTAGCATCTTTCATTTATTTTTCCTTTAATTTCTCCTTTCCTCCATGCTTTCCCTACTTTTAACAAAACTTTCTCTCCTATTTGCAAGTCTCTTAAATTTTTTTTATTACAATTATATTTTGTTCTCATTTTTTCTTGCCTCACTTCTAATTTTTTTTTTAAATTACTATCTATTTTTGGTTTTAAATTATTATACAATGTTGGTAATAATCCTCTTATTTTTCTATGAAATAAATTTTCAGCAGGTGAAGGAATGTCATGTGTAATTGGTGTGTTTCTATATTCTAACATTGTAAGGTATAAATCCCTATTTTCATGTATTGCCTTTTTTAATAAATTTTTTACGGTTTGTATAGTTCTTTCCACCATTCCATTCGATTGTGGGTATTCTGGGCTAGAAAATACATGCTCGATATCCCACTGTTTACAAAAGTTTGCAAAAATTTCACTACTAAATTGTGGACCACCATCACTTACTAAAATGTTTGGAATGCCATTCCTGCTGAAAATTCCTTTCAAATGATTTATTATACAGTCACTTGTTGTGCTAGATAAAAGAGACAATTCAGGATATTTAGAGTAATAATCTACAGCAATTAAATAGTTTTTTCTATTTAAAACAAATAAATCAATTGCAATTTTTTGCCATGGTAAGACAGGTATTTCATGAGGAATTAAAGTTTCTTTTTTGTTATTATTACTATGTAATTTACAAGTCTCACAAGACGAAACTAGATTGTAAATATCATTATTGATTCCAGGCCAATAAACAATGTTATTTGCTCTCAATTGAGTTTTGTTAATACCAAGATGTGGATAATGTAATCGCTCTAACATTTCTTTTCTAAGTTGAAGTGGAATCACAATTGCATCATTCTTAAAAATGAGGTCTGATGCACAAGTTAAATTATTTTTAATCGACCAATATTTTCTTATTATTTCTGGTAATAACTTTTTATGATTTGGCCAACCATCCAATATGAATTTTTTCAATAACTTTAATTCCTCATCGTCTTCACTTAATTTTCTTATAATTTTTATTTTTTCTGAGCTTGCATTTATGTTGCTTACTACTACATTTATTTGTGCTTCTATATCTTCTGTTCCTAAATCAATATTTTTATTATCTTTTTCATTATATGCCCTAGATAAAGTGTCAGCGAAGTATAACTCTTTCCCCTTTTTGTATACTAAATTAAAGTTATAATACTGTAATTTCAACAACATTCTTTGTATTCTTGGAGTACAAGAATTCAGTGGTTTTTTTACAATGCTTACTAAGGGAGCATGATCTGTTTCTATTGTAATTTCTCTTCCATATATATATTGATTAAATTTTTCGCACCCAAATAAAATAGCCAATAACTCTTTTTCTATTTGTGCATAGTTTTTCTGACAATCATTTAATGCTTTAGAAGCATAAGCAACTGGCAGATTATTTTGTAGTAATACTGCCCCAAGTCCATCCTTTGAAGCGTCAACAGATAAAACTACTGGCAGATTTTCATTAAAAAATTGTAACACAGGAGCTGAAGTCAGCTGGTGTTTAAGGTTGTGAAATATTTGTTCATGCTCTTGGAGCCAATTAAATTCAACATCTTTTTTTAACAGGTTTCTTAATGGAGCATTTATGCTTGAAAAGTTTGGAATAAATTTAGAAACATAATTTATTACTCCCATAAATCTTTCTAATTCTTTTCTGTTTGTTGGACTTTTCATTGAAATAATTGACTCTATTTTATCATCATCTAACTTCAGCCCTTCTGTGCTTATGACATGCCCTAAATATTTTACCTCACTCATGTTTAATTTACATTTTTCTTTGTTAAGCTTTACATTTTCTTCCCTTAACTTTTCCAAGACTGCTCTAAGTCTCCTATCATGTTCTTCTTGTGATCTGCCATAAATAAGTATATCGTCGATATATACTTCTGTACCTTCCATGTTTTCTAATATTTGACGCATCCGTTGTTGATAAATTTCTGAGGCACTACACAAACCAAATGGCATTCTTAAGAATTTGTATCTACCAAAGGGTGTGTTGAAACAACAAAGATCTGAACTAGCTGCGGAGAGCTTTATATTCCAAAATCCATTTTTTATATCTAAAGTGCTAAATACAGTTGCACCTGACAATTTTGATGAAATCTCATCAAATGTTGGTAATTCAAAATGTTGTCGAAGAATAACTTCATTTAAATCTTTAGGATCAATACATAATCTTAGATCACCATTTGGCTTGTACACAATGACTAATGAATTAACCCAATCTGTGGGATGAGTTACCTTACATACAACACCAAGCTGTTCCAACTCATCTAGCTTTTGTTTTAGTTTTGGTTGAATTGCCAACGGAATTTTCCTACACGCATGGATAACTGGCACAGTATTGTCCTTAATTTTGATTTCATATTCTTCTTTCATGCATCCTAGACCCTGAAATAAGTCTTCATATTCCTGAAACACACAATCCTTTATGTTCACTTTATATAAGGGGTTTACTAGCTTTAGCTCAATTGCAGAGTGAAGGCCAATTATATTTGCTGTTGTTGCAGAATCCACCACATAAAACTCCATATTGTAAGTATTTCCTTCATATTTCAGTGGTGTAATACACTTTCCAATACACTTTATAGTTTGACCAGTGTAAGTAGTTAGTCTGACTTTACCTTCCAACAAGTTATTTTTGTCCAGTCCCATGTTATTTAGGCTTGCTGAATTTATTACGTTTGCCTGCGCCCCTGTGTCTACTTTTAATTCCAGTGGGCTATTGTTCACTCCAACAGTAATAGTCCAGTCTTTTTTTTCGGTTTTTGGCTGACATGTCTGTGAAATTTCACCTAGAAATAACGTGTTTACGTCTTCACAATATTCTTCATCTATTTCTCGAATGACGTATCTGCATTGGCTAGCAAAGTGGTTATACTTATTACATTTCATGCATTTCTTATTAAATGCTGGACACCGGTTTATTTGATGGTTATAACCACATTTTCCACATGAAAACATTTTTTGCTGGGCTATTCGTCCATTTGCTGCGTAATTTGCGTTCATAGTTTGACGTTTCTCATTTGACGTTCCACTGCCAACATGATGATTCGAACCCGTGTTCGGATACACTCGTCTCTGATTTTGTGCTGAATGTGGTGGCCTTTTATTGACTTTGTCAATTTGGTTTTCCTCTGAATGTTCAAGGTTACTTGTCATTGAATTTAATGCTGAACAAATGTCTTCTACCTGTATTTTTGTGTTCTGCGACGTGCGACATATTTCTGATGCTATTGACAGCGTGAGATTCTTTGTTCGTAGAAGACGATCTTTCACAGTGACATCGTGAATTCCATAAACCAATCGATCTTTAATCAGACTTTCTGTTAATCCTCCAAATTCACATGTAGAACTGAGGTCTCGCAGTTCGACAATGTAATCCTCATAGCTTTCATTTGGTTTTTGATTGCGTGTAAAGAATTTATAGCGTTCATACGTGATATTCTTTTCTGGGTTGAAGTGTTCTTCAAACTTTTTCAACACCTTTGTTAAATCATTTTTCGAATTTTCGTCCAATCCAAAAGTATTGTAAAGCTTCAATGCACGGTCTCCTATACAGCTTAGTAATAGTGCTGTTTTTATTTTTTGTGATTTCCCATCATTTCCTGAGGCCAATAGAAATATCTCAAACTTTTGCCTGAAGAAACTCCAGTTATCTGCCAAGCTTCCTGTCCATGACAGTTCAGATGGAACATTTATAGCTCCCACGTTTATGTTTGGAGGTGTTGGAGGTGGCGGTGGTTCCGCCATCTTTACGTATTTGGTTGCTGCTCACGCGTTATGACTGTAACTTAATTTGATCTGTAATTACGTTGTCCCAGTTGTTTTTTGTCTTGCTTCACTTATTCACTCACTTATTATCACAATGTAGCTACCGACTGCGCCATGTTTTATCTGATTATATTAATTAATGTGCAGGGAAATAAGACCACTCGAGTAGTTGAATAGGAAGTAGTGTTTTTATTTCTTTTACTTTTACCGGATACACCAATGTTCGGATACACATATATTACAACACATAATATTTTTGGCCAGTTTAGAAGTAATTTAGTATACTTGTAATTTATTTTCGACATATTTTTAATGTATGCAATTACTAAATTAATTTATTTGACATTGTTTGTTACGTTTATGATTTATTTGTATTTGATGTTTTTATATTTGCATTATCGACTTGGGTGTATACCTGTAATGATAATCTATTTGAACCTTTTAATGAATTAATAAATTGAATTGAATTGAATTTGTGATAATTAACCTACTGACCAAACCGATTCTACATCTATTTTTACTTAAAAACATCTACAACATTAAAATACATAAAAATAAGAAATGCGGCCAGCGATGAGGTCAACACACACGTATTTCCCAGTTTTCTTCCTGGATAATAAGAGCAAATAATTTTAACATGTTATCAAACTAATGGTAAATGTTACATTATCTGTAACGTAATTATATTATATTCAATCAACATGGAAATGCAAACCTAGTCTGCCTTTTGCATGCCTTTAGAGATGTTCTTAGGCAAGTATTTTTCATGTTCTTAGACAAAAATTGTAGAGATACTAAGTTGAAAAGTTGCGTCTAGCCAGATGCTACTTTTCATTGTAGTATTATGATTTTTTAAATATTTTTTTTACTACGAAGAAAAGGAAAATGTCTAATATTCACAATAAAAAAAAAATCATACTTTTTATTTACAACGTAAAAGATATAGTTTACACACGCATTATTGAATTTCTAAATTTAGTTTTTTTTATCATCTTAGTGCCTTATTTCACTGGCGACAAAGACAAAGTCGTGAAAAAACGAAAAGGGACGCAGTTATGCGTTAGAATGAGATATAAATACACCGCGCTCACTCTTGCGCATAACTGCGTCCCTTTTCGTTTTTGCACGACTTTGTCTTTGTCGCCAGTGAAATAGGTGCCTTACAAGCAGCGAATTTTTTTATTTAGGCAACACAAAACCTTTTTTTTCTCCGATTGAAGTTCAGTATAGATGCGTCTTTCTTTCTTATGACGGCAGTATGGGGACAGCGGGAAGTAATTTAATTAATTTATTACAGTGCCGTTGTCCCCATTACATGGGGTAATGCCAATGGGGACAACGGGAAGTATTTTAAACAAATTTAATAAGTGCCGCTGTCCCCATTCAATGGGGATATTTTTAATGGGGACAACGGGAACAAACCGTTTTGCCTTTATGAATGGATGTTATTGTTTTGTAAATACTATTTTCAAAAAGCCCATAACAAGTAATAGTTGATTCTGCTAGAAAATATTTCATTAATTTTGACGTATAACACACTTTAAAGTATTCTTCTTCTCATAAGTCCATAAAAAGGGTATAAGATATTGGGTTTTGACATAACGATTAAAGCCTTACACTTTCAATATCGATTACTGGACTACATCATTAGAAAGAGCTCGAAAAGTACTCTATGATAGTATAAATAACTCATTTTGCCAAATTGCGGTACTTATCGGGTTTTCACAGGCGACCCTCGATATATACAATGCCTATTTTGATCGATGGATACGTTAGTTACACTTAGAGCACTGTTTCCGATTCGTTTTTTTGTAAATTATTACGACGTATTTAGATAATGCGTAATGTTAAATAAATGTTTTTTTTTTCTGACTTTTTCATGACCGAGCAGTACCGACAGTGGTCATTGGCAGACTGAATCAAAATACCACCTCTCCTCGGGGTGGGTCAGAAGGCAAATACAACAATTAAATACAAAGAATAATACAATTCAGGTAAAAGATAATCAATAAACAAAAGGAATGTTCCAGCGTAAACAAAGGAATATGATGGTAACAAAAAGCACATTTAAATAGAATAGCTCGTCAAAGCCTGTATTATTATTATTATAGTGCTCAGTACTAAGAGGTTTCCTCGAACTACTTGGAGCGAGAGGGTAATAAATAAATAATATAATAATTAGTACGAAACTGCCGATACAGATAATATAATACTAGTAGTATCTGCCGATAATACAATTATCAATAACATTTTCCATGCTATTGTAAAGCCCGACCAAAGAAATCAGAATCCTCGCCATATTGCGGAATTTCAATGGAAGTAATTTTATAAGGGAAATTGTCTACGAAAACATCAATAAGACCATACCGACAATAAGGTCCCTTCACTCTAAGACAGTCACAGCCACACCCATAGCATAGATAGGGCATACTATAGTGACTGGTGGTTATTCTCTCAAGTAATAACTGTACCAAAGTTGCCCAAAACTCGATTAAAATAGGTAATTCACAGGTCGGAAAATCAACTCGAAACCTACATCATGGGGTTACAATGATATTTGTCATCAATGTACTTTTTCGTCATTTCCCAATGTAGAACTGTATTTTTTTTTATCGACGTACGCTTACTCGACTTGCTTTTATTTTATAGCTATTCAAATCTACATTTTTAACTATTAGAATCGTGGAATATTTACATGAAAAAAAAAAACTGTAGTAGATCAAGGGCTTAACTTGTTTATGTTTGTGAGGCCAGAGTCCCTATAAGGTACTGTACCTTGTTGTGTTTGTTGGGCAGGAGTCCCTATAGTGTACATTACTTTATTAGGTTTGGGTTTGTGGGCTGTGCGAGTTGCTTGTTGAGTGTTGCAGTCAATGTTCAATGTAAAGCCTGACCAAAGAAATAAGAAATCTGCTCTGGGTGCGCCACGTGAATATTTTTACGACTATGGCAACAATTTCCCTTATAAAATTAGTTCCATTGAAATTCCGCAATATGGCGAGGTTTCTTATTTCTTTGGTCAGACTTTACCTACTGTACTTCGGTGGATCTATGCAGCTGGCTGGAGTCCATATATAAGGTACGGGCGCCAAATATGGCTCACTTAAATTTTTAGATATTTTGTTTCCCAAATAAATATATTATTATTTCCATTATGTTTTTTCTTTACTTTACTTAACTGCAAGATTTTACAAGGATTTGTTCTTGTATATTTATTTGTGAAACAAAATATCTTAAAATTTAAGTGGGCCATCTTCGGCGCCCGTACCTTATAGTGTACCGTACATTATTAAGTTGTTTTTTTTTTATTTACATTATATAGTTGGAGTCCCTATAATGTACGGTACCTTATTAGGCTTGTGTTTGTTGAGCCGGGCGGGTTGCTTGGTGTGTAGCTGGAGTCCCTATAATGTACGGTACCTTATTAGGTTTGTGTTTGTTGGGCCGGGCGGGCTGCTTGCTGAGGGGCCGGAGCCCCGCGAGCCCCTCGGTGTCGGTGTCGTACAGCGGGACGTACGTGCCCCGGTTCACCAGGTTCTTCCACACTGCCTGCTAATACAAACAAATTGATTATTAAGATGACCAAATGTAGACAATCGATGAAATTGGAAAACATCGTACTGGCAACAAATTTACATAGAAAAAAAGTATAAAATTAGGTAAATCCATAGAATCTGGGTTCCCACGATGATTTTTTCAAATTTGACGCGTTTTTTCATTGTCTACTTCCAATAGCCAAACTATAGACTGGCAGGGATAACTTTTTATATGTGTGGGACATCTCATACACGGCCATCTGACCCCAAACTAGGCAAAGCCTGTACTATGGGTGCCAGACAGTTGATATACATACATATATAAATATACAACATTCAAATACAAGGCAAACACAAGTGCTCATCACACGAATGTTTGCCCTGGGCGGGATTCGAACACGCGACCCTGTGCTCAGTAGGCAGACGTACTACCAACTAGGCTACGGGGCCGTGGCCTGAAGGGTAATTGTAACCTAAAGGGTTTCGCTGCCCTTCTGGCATTCTGTAGCAGTCACCTCGTCAGCGAATGCGATCTCGGCGGGCGGCGGGATGGGCCCCTGCGCCTTGAGCGTGCTGTGCAGCGGCGCGTACTCGTTGCTCATCAGCGCTTCCAGGAGCTCCTTCATCAATGATGTCGCCTAGTGCAGCTTCTGTAGGGACTACTATTTGGTATTCTGTGGTAGCAGTCACCTCGTCAGCGAATGCGATCTCGGCGGGCGGCGGGATGGGCCCCTGCGCCTTGAGCGTGCTGTGCAGCGGCGCGTACTCGTTGCTCATCAGCGCTTCCAGGAGCTCCTTCATCAATGATGTCGCCTAGTGCAGCTTCTGTAGGGACTACTATTTGGTATTCTGTGGTAGCAGTCACCTCGTCAGCGAATGCGATCTCGGCGGGCGGCGGGATGGGCCCCTGCGCCTTGAGCGTGCTGTGCAGCGGCGCGTACTCGTTGCTCATCAGCGCTTCCAGGAGCTCCTTCATCAATGATGTCGCCTAGTGCAGCTTCTGTAGGGACTACTATTTGGTATTCTGTGGTAGCAGTCACCTCGTCAGCGAATGCGATCTCGGCGGGCGGCGGGATGGGCCCCTGCGCCTTGAGCGTGCTGTGCAGCGGCGCGTACTCGTTGCTCATCAGCGCTTCCAGGAGCTCCTTCATCAATGATGTCGCCTAGTGCAGCTTCTGTAGGGACTACTATTTGGTATTCTGTGGTAGCAGTCACCTCGTCAGCGAATGCGATCTCGGCGGGCGGCGGGATGGGCCCCTGCGCCTTGAGCGTGCTGTGCAGCGGCGCGTACTCGTTGCTCATCAGCGCTTCCAGGAGCTCCTTCATCAATGATGTCGCCTAGTGCAGCTTCTGTAGGGACTACTATTTGGTATTCTGTGGTAGCAGTCACCTCGTCAGCGAATGCGATCTCGGCGGGCGGCGGGATGGGCCCCTGCGCCTTGAGCGTGCTGTGCAGCGGCGCGTACTCGTTGCTCATCAGCGCTTCCAGGAGCTCCTTCATCAATGATGTCGCCTAGTGCAGCTTCTGTAGGGACTACTATTTGGTATTCTGTGGTAGCAGTCACCTCGTCAGCGAATGCGATCTCGGCGGGCGGCGGGATGGGCCCCTGCGCCTTGAGCGTGCTGTGCAGCGGCGCGTACTCGTTGCTCATCAGCGCTTCCAGGAGCTCCTTCATCAATGATGTCGCCTAGTGCAGCTTCTGTAGGGACTACTATTTGGTATTCTGTGGTAGCAGTCACCTCGTCAGCGAATGCGATCTCGGCGGGCGGCGGGATGGGCCCCTGCGCCTTGAGCGTGCTGTGCAGCGGCGCGTACTCGTTGCTCATCAGCGCTTCCAGGAGCTCCTTCATCAATGATGTCGCCTAGTGCAGCTTCTGTAGGGACTACTATTTGGTATTCTGTGGTAGCAGTCACCTCGTCAGCGAATGCGATCTCGGCGGGCGGCGGGATGGGCCCCTGCGCCTTGAGCGTGCTGTGCAGCGGCGCGTACTCGTTGCTCATCAGCGCTTCCAGGAGCTCCTTCATCAATGATGTCGCCTAGTGCAGCTTCTGTAGGGACTACTATTTGGTATTCTGTGGTAGCAGTCACCTCGTCAGCGAATGCGATCTCGGCGGGCGGCGGGATGGGCCCCTGCGCCTTGAGCGTGCTGTGCAGCGGCGCGTACTCGTTGCTCATCAGCGCTTCCAGGAGCTCCTTCATCAATGATGTCGCCTAGTGCAGCTTCTGTAGGGACTACTATTTGGTATTCTGTGGTAGCAGTCACCTCGTCAGCGAATGCGATCTCGGCGGGCGGCGGGATGGGCCCCTGCGCCTTGAGCGTGCTGTGCAGCGGCGCGTACTCGTTGCTCATCAGCGCTTCCAGGAGCTCCTTCATCGCCAGCCGGTTCGGGGGACTCCTGCCAACATCACACAAACTTACACCTTTTTAGGTTATCCCATGGTCTAAGGTGCGCTTACACGGGCAACTAAAATTGCTCCATTCCAGTCAATTCTCGGCAACTATGACGTCACGACCACATCAGGCAATTTACGGCAACGGCGACAAGCATCAATTTAGGGCAATACAAAATTGAGCGATATGGAGCGATATGGAGCGATATCGAGCCCTACTTCCACCCGACCACTCGCTCTCCCCGCGGAAGCAAGACGGCAAGCCGCAAAACAAACAAGTGCGAACGAGATACATACAAAAATTGCCTGGAATTTCCAAGCCCATTGGAAATTCAGCAATTCGTATCTGCGACATTGAGCAATATGAAATATCTGGAGCAATTAAAAGCAATTCGCCGAAATAATTGCCGCAATTTATTGAAATTGCTCCATATTGCTCCACTTATTGCTCCAGATCGCTCCATTCGTGTTGCCGAGCAATTATTGCCCGGAATTGCCCTCGTGTAGGGCACCGGGCACCTTAAGAAAACAAGGTCTAACAAGAAGTCTACGTTACTGACACAAGCCTACGTCATTTTGCCTATTCATCCTTGTCGAATGCGTGTAATAGACAAGGATGAACAGCGCAAAATGACGTAGGCTTGTGTCAGTCACGTGGTCTTCTTGTTAGACCTTGTTTTCTTGGACCATGGGTTATCCTAAAGACATTCAAGGCATGTACTTGTTCTCTTGTCTTTGTCTTACACAAAAACTATGGTTATTGTAGATGCTAGGGAAGTTGCTTTTTATGAGGCTACAATACTATGGGATGTTGTCTGTCTAGTTAAATTAGCTTATTTTTATTAAATGTCTAAAAAAAATATTTGGTAATTAATTGGACGTCTTTGTATTCATTGTTTTTGCACGATTTTTACTTTGATTTGCAACTATAAATTGGTAAAAATCGCAAAAATAGTAATTTATGAAATTTTATTTCCTGCTTAATCTAAGAGTTTTTTTTTTATTCAGTCAAGTACCCAATAATGTTTAGAAACCCCCCCATACTAGCGTCTTTTGAGCGTCCACGTCGTGCGTCGCGCATACAATCATAGGCAGCAAGGCGAGTGAAACAAAACACGGACGCGGATCATTGTGTGCGCGACGCACATAGACGACGCGCATACAATCATAGGCAGCAAGGCGAGTGAAACAAAACACGGACGCGGATCATTGTGTGCGCGACGCACATAGACGACGCGCATACAATCATAGGCAGCAAGGCGAGTGAAACAAAACACGGACGCGGATCATTGTGTGCGCGACGCACATAGACGACGCGCATACAATCATAGGCAGCAAGGCGAGTGAAACAAAACACGGACGCGGATCATTGTGTGCGCGACGCACATAGACGACGCGCATACAATCATAGGCAGCAAGGCGAGTGAAACAAAACACGGACGCGGATCATTGTGTGCGCGACGCACATAGACGACGCGCATACAATCATAGGTAGCAAGGCGAGTGAAACAAAACACGGACGCGGATCATTGTGTGCGCGACGTACGACTTCAACGCTCGAAAGATGCTAGTATGGGGGGTCTCTTACTGTCCAAACTAACGCAACCGAAGTTCCACAGCTGATTTCACTTTCCGAAGTAATCGTCTAACGGGGACACACCATAAGCGTCGAAATTACGCGGCAGAATAATGTGTGCTTTAGAGAATAAGTTGCCGCTGAACTTACGCCCGACCGAAGTTTAGCAGTACGCTACGCAACATAATTTCAAATAACATTGCAGGCATTTTCAGGCGTAAACATGCCCAACTTCGGTCGCATAAGTTCGGCATAGTGTGTTAAGACACCTCAACGTAATTTCGGCATAGTGTGTTAAGACACTTCAACGTAATTTCGGCATTGAGTTGTCAGTAATTCAAATAGCATTGCAGACGTAATCATGCCGAACTTCGATCGCGTAAGTTCAGCATAGTGCGTTAAGACACTCCAATGTAATTTTGGCATTGTGTCGTCAGTATTTCAAATAGCATTGCAGACGTCATTAACAGCTCATACATGTCCCCACCGAGGGGCTCGAGCCTACCCTGAAACCAGGGTGAATAGGCCTTAGTCGACCACGCTGGCCCAATGCGGGTTGGTCAACTTCACACACAACCCTTGAATTACTTCGCAGGTGTGTGCAGGTTTCCTCACGATGTTTTCCTTCACCGTAAGAGCGTCGAATAAACGTACATATGAATTTGAAAATCGAAAACACATTGGTACGTGCCGAGGTTCGAACCCGCGAACTTCTGAATGGAAGTCAACGGCCCTAGCCACTAGGCCACCGACGCTATTAGCATTGCAGACGTAATCATGCCGAACTTCGGTGGCGTAAGTTCGGCATAGTGTGTCTCAACACTTGACCCCCTGGCCACAGCTTCGCGCGTCGGCTGCGGCGGTGGCGGCGGCGGCGACTTGCAGCGCAAAACTTGCCAGAACGTTGGTATTGTAACATTTTACGATATTTTGGAGCACTTTGCGTCACATGACTTAAAACGTTACTTTTACGTATTTTTAATCTTATTTGTGCTACTAGTCCGGGAGCCGAGGGCCTAAACACCTACCTCATCGAGTACCCCAATAGGCTATCTCTAGGTCGTTAACCGTCACTTAAACACTGAAAAAAAAAATAGTCTGCCAGAGCCGATCCTGCCGGGTCATCGAAATTTTTGACGTATTTTTTTCGTGGAACTTACCTCATAAAGTACCCGAATGAAAGTGGTGGCATCAGTTGACCATTGATTAATAATGTATAAAAAAATTGGTCTGCCACTGCGCAACCTGCCGGAAGTACTTGGCAGACGCCCTGAAATGTGCCCATCTGACACCCTTCACTTACCTCATCGAGTACCCCAATAGGCTATCTCTAGATCGTTAACCGTCACTTAAACACTGAAAAAAAAAATAGTCTGCCAGAGCCGATCCTGCCGGGTCATCGAAATTTTTGACGTATTTTTTTCGTGGAACTTACCTCATAAAGTACCCGAATGAAAGTGGTGGCATCAGTTAACCATTGATTAATAATGTATAAAAAAATTGGTCTGCCACTGCGCAACCTGCCGGAAGTACTTGGCAGACGCCCTGAAATATGCCCATTATTGCCCATCCGACACCCTTCACCTACCTCATCGAGTACCTCGATGGGACCAACGCCGAAAAATAACCAAAATGCCTGTGATAATGGATCACAAGGTCTGCCAGGTCAAAACTTGTCAAAGGGTGTCGGATAGGCACATTTCAGGGCGTCTGCCAAGTACTTCCGGCAGGTTGCGCAGTGGCAGACCAATTTTTTTATACATTATTAATCAATGGTTAACTGATGCCACCACTTTCATTCGGGTACTTTATGAGGTAAGTTCCACGAAAAAAATACGTCAAAAATTTCGATGACCCGGCAGGATCGGCTCTGGCAGACTATTTTTTTTTTCAGTGTTTAAGTGACGGTTAACGATCTAGAGATAGCCTATTGGGGTACTCGATGAGGTAAGTGAAGGGTGTCAGATGGGCACATTTCAGGGCGTCTGCCAAGTACTTCCGGCAGGTTGCGCAGTGGCAGACCAATTTTTTTATACATTATTAATCAATGGTTAACTGATGCCACCACTTTCATTCGGGTACTTTATGAGGTAAGTTCCACGAAAAAAATACGTCAAAAATTTCGATGACCCGGCAGGATCGGCTCTGGCAGACTATTTTTTTTTTCAGTGTTTAAGTGACGGTTAACGACCTAGAGATAGCCTGTTGGGGTACTCGATGAGGTAGGTGTTTAGGCCCTCGGCTCCCGGACTATACATTACAGTGTTGAAGGCGTTTTCTAAGTAAAATAAGATAAACGTTACTTTTAGAACGTTTTTTTGTAAAAGTTGGGTAATTTCATGCCTTAAACAATTTCTTGATTTCGGTGGTACATTTTTCTAGCGGGTTTTAGAAATGAAAAATTTTTTTAGTTCTCTCATGCTAATTTTGACTATGGATTACTGGCAACATTCCGCTGGTGGCCGCCGCCTACGCCGCCGCCGCCGCCGACGCGCGAAGCTGTGGCGAGGCCCTGAAGTGTGACCCTCACCCGTCGCCGGAGGGTATGAGCGCGGGCGCAGTGGAGCGCGCTATGGAGCTCATGTCGGCTACGCGGTCCGCCACTAAGGCTGCCAGCACGCTGTAGTCGAACTCCAGCTCTTTGGGAGACACGTCCATCATCATCACCTGCTTCGCTGACTTCTTCATCACCTGCAGTATTTTATCTATTAACCTTATAGCCTGTGGAGTTTCTTCCAGCGAGTTCTTCTCCACAGAAGACAGCCAAAATTCTGAACTCGCCACAAAAGATTATGACATACAGTGCGACATAAAAGAGTAGAAATTAAAAAGTAGCAACACTGTGGTGTTGTCTCATTTTCACGATTAATTAGTTGGAAAGGGACGACACTACAGTGTTGCTACTTTTTAATTTCTACTCTTTTATGTCGCACTGTAACTAAGTGATGTAAATGTCCTAAAGTTGAAAATAAATATGTTTTTAAATTTGAACAAGGTTTTCTGCATGCGAAAAGAAAAGAGTATTTTTAAAGTTATTCATAATTTATGGTGTAATTGGTGAATAATACAATAAGTATGCTACACTATTAAATTTTCATATTTGGTTTAATAATTTAAGGTACAGATCGGTCTAGTCTATTCTGTAATTTATATTTCATTTACATCACAAATCTTGGCCTGTAGCTTTATAATCAAAGCCTGTTAGTGATGCCAGTCCTTTAAGTGTTGCCAATAACAAAATTCAACTAGAAATTAAACATTCGATTTGGTCCAGCTATTCTGAAGAGATGTGCATTCATTTTGGTGATTAATATTTTCTAAAGTATTTATCAGATACTTACATCTTTAGCAATAACTGGCAAGAAGCCGTGCAACTGTCCGATGAACACCCTTTCTTGTGGAGAGAGCGGTTGAAGCCCCGGCTTCCCTTCTAGCAGGTGCACGAACAGGGAAGCAAACGGGTTATCCAACTTGTAGATGTCAAATAAAAGCGCCAGAGCCACCACTCGTTGCCCCGGCAGTGACAAGTCACCGCCGGTGATCAGTGATGATAGCAGCAGACATACTAGTTTAGAAAAAATATATTTATAAGATTATGTTTTGTGTTTGTAAACAAAAAATTAACTTAAAAATAACTTACAGTTAAAATGTTCACTTTTCGGAAATCTTTTCTGCACTTGAGCACATATTGAGTCTAGTGTCTGTGAATCAACAGTTTGCTCCGAAAATAAACTGAAAATAAAATAAATGTTATGCTAAACAATGGATTTTCAGGGAGGTTATTTTGCAGAGAAATTTAAGTACTCACTCTAATATATATTTACTATTTTCGTTAATTAACTGCTGTGACATATTTGTCGAGTTTACTTAAATAAGAAGCGTAAAAATATTTATTTACGATAAAAAACGAAACAATTCCACAAAATACAACACACACAACACAAACGTCAGTTCAGACCGGTGCTGCCTCCTGCGCTGCGCATAGCTAAAGAAAAGCCACATAGCCACATTATTAGTACGATAATAATAAAATTAATAATGTCCACGGATAACGTGATAATATCACATACACACACACAACCAATGCGCGCGCTCTTTTATAAATATGTTTTACACCAAGTTAAGTTTTAGTAAAATAATACTTTTACACTGTTTAATACTTCATTTTTCACAACATACATACTAACTAGATTCACACTTGTAAAATATTAATCAAACAGACCGTATTTCAAGGTTCTCTTTTCATAATAAAGACTTTATGAAGAAAATTTATACGTATTTTACAATCATTTTTGCCTCTTCTTACCTACCTATTTAAATCAAATCAGATAAAATACGACCACTAGGCAACACTGGCTTAGAGTAGAAAACCACAATCAATAATAATGAAATCGATCGATTAATTAAATAAAATTTTAATTTCTTTAATAGTATAATAATTTTTTTTTTCTGTATTAAATAGCTATAATACGATATGAATTTACTTTAAATTTATCGGAAATTAAATGAGTAAATTACAAAAATTAAAAACAATAAACTATAAAACTAAACAACAATATACAAAAACAAAAATAAAATATAAAATTCCTAACTTAACAATATTTACAACTACACATAATCAATTTAATCAAAGAGCCCACCCCTTGACACTCCGGGCGCGAAGGTGCCCATAACGCTGGCTGCATTGCCACGTTGAATCGCTATGGACAGCCTTTGCGCCAGGAATGCCCCGGAGCGGACGTCAAATCCTTTGTCTACCAGACGGCGGCCAATGTCCCTTACTAACCCCAAGGCCTCTGTTGCCCACGGGCCTCCCGTCTCAACGGCAAACGGGACAAAGTAATAGGCACGTTCTAACAAAGCATACTTTGTGTGTTTGTGTTTAGCGGCTTCTTCTGCAGCTGAACCTGCTGCCTTAATCGTTTTGGGTAAATGGGACGGTGCGAAGGTGCTTACGCAGGTTGCATCCCACAGCAAGCATTTTCCTTTTTGCCATGGGACTAACGTAAGGCCGTCGGGCCTTTTCCCATCGGTGCGACTGAGTCCTGGAGGTTCGAGGGTACACGGCACGTTTGCGGAGATAAGTGCTCGACGCAATATATCATTTAGAGAATGATGTCGTGGGAACCTACCAGAACACTTGGCACAGCTCAGGGCATGATGGCCGTCAGCCTCTACATTTGAACCACAGACGCACTTGTGTGGTTCGCAAACCTTCGATCCCAAGCGGAGCGCCACAGCAATCCTCAGTGAGTCGCCGTCGAGGAGGGTGCCAATGTGTGGAGAGGGCAACGCGTGAAGCCAAGCTCCTGACTCGGGTCTAGAAGCCGCCTTTAGCCGGGCCAGATTTACAGATGTAGCATCTTCAATTAAGTGCTGAAGTGCATCCTTTGATGAGGCTGCATCCCACAAGCGTTGAAGGTGTGGGCGAACTGGCACACTCAGACTGAGATTGGACCAAGCGCATAAGGCGTCAGACACAAACGGCAGTCGAACCATGTCACCCTCTTCGCACAAGACTCGCAGATCCATGTGCCGACGCCAAGAAAGCTGGCAAACCCACATCTTTAACGCGCCGAATTCCAAGACCGCCAAGCCTGATTGGAAGAGTTGCCTGGTTCCATTGAGCGTCGCTAAGCTCTACGTTGACAATACTTTCCAGAGTGAGCTTCAGTACGCCGTCTAGATTAGACACTTCATCCGGATAAAGCCAAGTGGGGCTAGTTCGCAACAGGTAGGATACTTTAGGAGCAGACAAGCACATCCTCAACAAAATAAGAGCTACATGTGGGGAAAGGCTTTTCAGACGATCGTGTGCTTTCAGCAGTGTCGATGTCTTTGCTTCCAGGGCCACGGGGATACCCTGAGGAAAAATAGGAGCTCCTAGAAGGTCCAATGAATAATCCTCCATCTTCCGCAGACCCGGGATAAGATCTTCGAAAAGTGATAAGTGTGCCTGTCCCACAGATCCACATGCGTAAAACTCACACTTCGTGGTGTTGATCTCTAGGCCTAGCTCTCGTAGTCTTGGGAACAGATATTTAATGTCACTTTCTACAACCTCAGGCTTTCCACCGATCGTACCATCGTCGAGATACCACACATTAAGTGGTGATTTGAGATTCGCAATTATACTCTGGATTGCAAGGCTAAATGACAGTGGGCCAAGGGGATCACCCTGTTGGGCACCAACCTGAGAAGATATTAAAGTTTCTTCGTAGTAAAGATTAGAAGGCACAGAATAAACTTGATAAAGGAATGGATATAAAGTTGGTATTTTGGCGCTGACTTCTGAAAGAAGCACATCCCTTTCAATGCTGTTAAAGGCATTTTTTATGTCAAGTTTCACAATAAGACAATCGGCGTGTTTGGGATCCATGATAAAAGTGCGCGTCGCATGAATAGCTGCCTCGCAACCGATATAATAATTATAATATTTATCCCCAGGAATATATAGAAGCCAGCACATGTAGCTAGACATGCTGACTTTGAGAGCGCCCCTATTCTATTTTGTAGCGGTAGGGGTAGTGAGAATGTCCAGTCGCATCGCATCGCATGTGCTAGCTTTTGTGCCAAAACAAAACACAGTGCGTAAATATTATTAATATTGATAACCAGAGCAAGCCAAAGCACGACTTCCTTTTTGATGCCATACACAAACAAGAAATAGACCCCCTTTACATTAATCTTCTAAAACTTATAATATACAAAAGTATTACAGCCGCAATAAAATTAGAGTCTACAGGTCCGTCATTCCACATTGAAAATCATCAAAATAGTAAAAATTTGGACAGATAAGCGATTTGATTTGATTGCTGTTATGTAAGACTAAAAATACTTTTTATATGAAAATGCCTACCTACATACATGTACTTACTAGTTCTCTTGTCTTTGTCTTACACAAAAACTATGGTTAAATGTAGATGATGCTAGGCATTGCTAGGGAAGCTGCTTTGTCGTTGACCTAGGGATCAACACCGTTGTCTTGCATTCTGGAGGCGCTGTCCGGTGCAAGCCTCGGCACATACCAATATTACGTAGTTACATATTCGAACTTTTATTTGACGATCTTAAAGCGAAGGAAAACGTTGCAAAGAAATCTACACACAACACATTACTACAATAACTAACTTAAGGTTGTGTTGTGTTTGAAGTTGACAAACCCGCACTGGGTGACTAAGGCCTAACAATTCTGATCCAGGTTAGGCTGCTTGAGTCCCTCGATGGTGATTAATATGGGCTGAGAACGACAACTCGCTACAATGTAAATCAATCATCTAATGAGGATTGTGTTAAGCCGCTGGATACTAGCAGCGCAATAGCAGTAATGTATGAGGGTCTTGCTTGGTTGGTTGGTGCCCTTTGTTCCACATTTCTGGTTGTTGGTTGGCAGGATTGGCTTTTGTCCAACATTTCAATCGTCGAGCTAGAGGCTATTAAGGCGCTTTTCATTGGTCAGTAAGTCGGTCGCTAGCCTGAATGCGAACACTCCACAATATTCTGCCACTGTATCCAGGTTCTCTCTCACTTCAACATGCGGGCACGCGACAAAAACTAAGCGAAAGAACTCCTTATAAAAAAACAGAAAAAACGTCCTTGATAAAATGGGTGTTATCCATCCAAACAAATCTCTTCGTTGACTGATAGATACTGGATAAAAATATACAAACTAGGTAGGCACGTATTATAAAAATGAGGTATACAACACGACAAACATCGCTGTCATTTACTTTTGCAAGTGAAGTTTGGTTGTCCATTGCGTATCAGTCTAGGCTCTATTTAAATATCACGTTTGCAAGGCAATCAATTATCATTAATATTTTTTAAATTGTAGCTTTAAGAAACGAGCCCTCGGGTGATTTATCACCACAGCGCTAATTGATGTCGCACACGTCTTTATCATCGCTGGTTTCTCGCTCGGCGCTGTTGATAAGATAACACGGTCATACGGCTCGCAGCGCGTCGAGCACCGAAACTCCGTCTAAATTATTTCCTTAAATCAATAAAACCGCAAATAAGTAAATATCCGAGTGTTTGTCAAAATAATTAAGTGATGGTGCAGTGTTTAAGAGTGGGGTTGTTGTTAGCTCGCAATGAGAGATAGTGTTGCAGTGATGCATAACGCCGGGCCGCTGGAAGTTGCTCCCATTACTCCGGATCCTCACCGTGGAAGGTCTGCGTCATTATCTATCCGGGAAGATGTCAATCACATCCCAAGGAGAGAACCCAGATTCTCCTTACAAATATCGGTATGTAGTACAGAAAAACCGAGAAAAAGATTAGTTAGGTAACAGAAAAATACTAAAATTAAACAATAATGATAAAGCGTGTAATGTATAAAAGAGATACTAGACCATAGTAAAAGATAAATAAAACAAATGATTGGGAGGTTTATTCGTAATGTTTTACTTATCAATTTGTGAAATATACGAATACAGAGATCAAGCAAAACACGCTCATATTATACACGGTAAGCATATAATGAAAAACGCTATAAGAATGAATGCTGAACTGACCTCAATTAAAGCACCGGTCAGTCATCCATTCATCATCAAAGGTGTATTTTTTCCTCAGGAAGGTGGCAAAAAACCGCGCTATGCTTTGCTTAAATTTACTAATCTTTGTTTTTCTGCATTAACTGAAAGTAATGTAATGCTCCTGTTTGTGTTGTCACTCTCTACTAGATGAAAAAATATATATCGATTTGATATAAGAGCAATCGATGATATACAGGAGCAGCTCTTTTTAAAAAAGATTTAAAGGACTTGACTTGACAGCTGTCATTTGACCTGTCACTTTGTAGGTGATTCTTGTGCGATATTTTAGTTTTTATTTTGTGTATTTAATCATAATTCCATTAAGAAATTATCTTAATTTTGGTGTTTAGATTTTATATTGGATATTCTAGCAAACGTTTCCAATGTTAGGAGGTGGCAGGACATGTTGTGAATGTTTACCGATCAAGAACTTGTAGAAAACGTGTCATTGCATATCTACTGTTATTCAGCCCGATGTGATACGAGAGGAATGTGATTATTGTTAAATTCTTTTTAAATTAGTTAATTTTCACATGGGTGATGGCTTGGCAGTCGGATACTGTGAGTACCTACTTGAAATATTTTGATCTCTTAATTTGGTCCAATTGGAACAAAGATATTTTTTTCTAAGATAATGTAAACACGTCCTTGTAATCGATTAACATTTAAATGGACATTATGTATAGAAATAATTGTTCTATAGCATTTTCTTGCATGTCAAATATTTTGGGATTATTATTGACAAGTATTAGTCAGAGACGTGGAGTGTGTGGGAGGTTAAATCTTGTGATAGGATTTCCCTGCATCTTATTTTGTATGCCGTATTCGGTTGTCGAATTCAACAACGACAATAATGGTGCTTATGCTTTATTGCTTATGCCTAGAGTGTAAATCTTTATGTAGTGTTAAAGATACCTACATAGAATACTTAGTCAAATTCCTAGAGAATTGTGCTTTGCAAGAGACACCTTACAGTGACTGATTAGTATGATGACATAAACATAATACTAATCAAATTCTTGATCATAAACATTCGTATGCCTCAATCAGGCGAAATATGTGAAACGCGCTATACAATAATGTTACCATCTTCTTATGTACCATGTTTCAAACGAATAAAGTTTTCATTTCATTTCATTTCATTTCAGTATACAAAATTTAAAAATTATTAACCTTACAACTTTGAAATTTTGATTGTAATTTAGTATTTGTATTTAGTACTCTAATGAATGGTAATAAGCAGGAAATTACAACTAAACTTCCCTGGATACATAAAGAAAGAAAAAATCTAGCTTTCTGAAACTTATTTTGTTAATTTGTATAACTACTGACAGTATAGAATATGTGTCTAAATTAGGGATGTTAAGGTTTGCCTAAGATTTGTTTTATTGTTTGCCTAGCCTAGATTTATATTTAAACATAAATAAACAGAATACTCATACCCATAGAGAACTATTAGGTTGGGAATTGTTCTTACAATGTATAAGATAAGAAGAAATTGAGAACTGATGACCAAACAATTAGCAATTTTAGACCTGTCATACTATTTAATCTGGATGACATGTGTCATTATAAATATGTAAAACTTAGGCCAAATATACAACCCGCACAAAGGTGTGGATTTTGAGGTGCATATCTTATGAATCACTAAAATCTTAATTTTGAGAATTACCATAAAAAGTAATGTATTGTATGTGTCCTTGATACACCAAAATTCAGTTGGCATTCAGAAATACCACTGCTATGCTATAAAATGTTCCCCTCTGAATCTAATCAAATCAAATCAAATCAAGGGTTTTTATTTGAAGTAAGATTTCACTGATCACTTTTTGATGTCAAAATTTTATGAAGTTACTAAGTTTTGCTCAAACCTCAAGTACAATCTGTAGTATTCAAGAATATTTGATTAAGATTTTAAATTATAGAACAATATAAAAATAAAGTCTATTAAAAAAATAACTCTTTATATTTTATACATAATGCAATATGCATGATCACATAAATCACATGAACAAACTTGTGCTGTCCTAATAGATAAAATAAACAGTCTTGGTTTATTCCTGGATCTAGCTAGATGGATTGAGCGCCTATGGCACAATTTAAAAACAAAATTCTAAATAAAAGCAGAAGAATTAAAAATGTTTCTGCAAAATATTCAAACTTTTTATGTATGATAGTTATCATGATTACTTATACGACCTTGGCCTTTTCAAATAAATAAACTGATAGATAGAGTTATGTATGAATCATCTATCTGTATACCTTTCTATCTATTTGACTACTAAACAAAAATGTGATTTATTTTAATATTTAAAATTAAAAAGAGGAAACATAACAATAGAAAGAAAAAGGAAGAAAGAAGATTAAAGGAAGGAAATATGATTTCTGGAAGCACGGGGCATAAAATTTGTGTTAAATAAATTATAATTTCTGACCTTGAAATAACGATGACTTTCAAGTGTAAACCTGTTTGGATGCAAATGATTGGTTAGCCTGTCTGATGATGCTACTGATTGTGAGTCATCGTAAAAAGGAACTGACATACCTGCTTCCTATTGTATTATCAGTGGTCAGAATATAGGAACTATTATTTTTATTATCACGAGACAGCTGATATAATATGAGATGCATAATCCTTACTTCCTTACAATCATAATTCATCATACTTAATAGTCATCATACTAATATTATAAGAGGAAAGATTTGTATTTTTGTGTGTATGTTTGTAATGAATAAACTCAAAAATAACTGAACCAATTTCAAAAATTCATTCACCATTAGAAAGCTACATTCACCCTGAGTAACATAGGCTATCTTTTACCGCGGGAAAATGCCTCATTCCAACGGGAAAAGCCGCGGCGGAGAGCTAGTATAGACACAGACATTAATTTATTTGACAAAACACAATAAAACAACTAGTTATTTGAAAGGAGAAACAATAAAACTATACTAAACTGCATAGTACTAAATTATATATTCTGTGACTAAACTGGCATCTCGCCTTAAATGGCTATGTTTATTATTATTTCCAGCATTTAAAAAAGACAAGTCAGTCAATAACCAATATTATTTCAATGCTGGATCTATCCTGAATTATTCCACTGCTGGGCAAAGGCTTACCCTCTTTTCCTCCACCGCTGTCAATCTCGTGCTAGTGGCACTCTATCCCGTTCAAAGGCGTCGAGGTCGTACCCGTACAGCCATCGCACTGAGATCTCCCTCTTCCAATCCAAGTCGGCTGTTCTTTTGGATCCACTCAGTCTAGCCTACTCGTCCGATTGCATTCTGATCAATTTATAATAAAAAACATATATTAAGAAGATTATAAAAATCTAACAATAATCGTCATCATCATCATCTCAGCCGAAAGACGTCTACTGCTGGACAAAGGCCTTCCCCAAGGATCTAAACAACGATCGGTCCTGCGCTGCCTCCATGCAGCGGCGGTAACTATACTGAACATATCAAACACAGAATTATCCAATTTGGTGCAATATCCAAGATATGTGAGAACCTAAATTACGCCGATTAATTTAAGTTTATTGAGATTCCAAAGCAAATTGTCAGTCTTTACAAATGTAATGGCAGAACTGGCTCTAATAAAAAAAAGTAACTAACTACGCCATCGACGCTTTTGTCAACGGTTATTACCCTTTATCTTAAGATAATCCAGGACAGGATGTAATGAGTGATCACTTTGAAAGCACTATCATCTATGCTCTTTTAAGCTTAGTAGAAAGAAAGAGAGGCAAGTATAGCCTAGTCAGAATTGGCTAATATGTACTTAGTTTTTAACTTGCATTATTATTATATTAATGATAATAAAATCATTAATTTCAGGCAATAAACCAATAAAAATACAAAGATAATGTATAAATGATATAAAAATAATAATTAAATTAAATGTATAATAATAGTAATAATAAAATAATAATAATAGTTAAAAACTTGTCTTAAAAATCTATTAGATTTTTCATTACCACTTTCTTTGTAGTAACATTTAAAGGTGGTGTTTAAACGCCCATAATACCTATTGTGCCACTAAACAGTTATAGTTAAAGGAAAATGTAGTGTAGATTCGTTTGTATAAATAAAATACCCATGACTCACGCTTATTTAATACATTCAATTTTTTGCCACAATACAACAGCTTTAATTTACTATTATATATCTTATCTCGCTACTACTAATAGTAAACGCTAATATTGTATGTATTATTGATTGGACGCGTACGAAAATGGACGGCTGAGGCGCTTAAACGCGATGCATGGCGTAATGGAGGGGAACCTTTGCCCAGCAGTGGGAGAGGGACACAAAATGGGCTATCAACAAATAAAAACAAAATGTATTTTTGTGTTTGTACCGTTTTCACATATTGAAACAGCTGGACGGATTAAGAAATATGTAGGTAGGCGATAAATCAGATTTTCGCAATAAACATCTTATTGTCATAGTAATTTAAAACTGTCACGCTTATGAAATTGAGCCCAGGACCGATCGTTGTGGAGATCTTTGGGAGGCCTTTGTCATGCCGTGGACGTCAACAGGCTGAAATAATAATGTATTCATCATCTCAGCCGAAAGACGTCCACTGCTGGACAAAGGCCTCCCCCAAGGATCTCCACAATGATCGGTCCTGCGCTGCCCGCATCCAGCGGCTTCCCGCGACCCTCACCAGATCGTCGGTCCACCTCGTGGGGGGCCTGCCCACACTACGTCTTCCGGCGTGCGGTCGCCATTCAAGAACCTTTCTGCCCCAACGGCCGTCAACGGCCGGTTCTACGTGCAATGTGCCCAGCCCATTGCCACTTAAGTTTAGCGATTCTTCGGGCTATGTCGGTGACTCTGGTTCGCCTGCGGATCTCATCATTCCTGATTCGATCACGCAAGGAAACGTATTCATGAAAACTTATTTTTTATTTAGTACTGGCTTTGCGCCCCGCGGCTCCGCCCGCTTAACTGTCTTTCCCGTGGAAATGAGGAATTTTCCCGCGGTAAAAAATAGCCTGTGTTATTCTATAATTAGTTTTAATAAATGTTTAGGTTATAAATGTATATCTGACCTTTGTTTTAAATAAATAAAAAATAATAATTATTATTCTGATGCATAAGATAGATTGCTACCTTAGCAATAAGGCCGCCTGTTGACTCAAATTTGTCTAAGTACCCATTGTAATATTTATGTGTTTTCTTTTGGTGTCAATAAAGAATATTTGTATTGTATTGTACTGTAAAGTTTCATTAAAATCCATTCAGTAGTTTTTGCGTGAAAAAGTACCAAACATACATCCATCCATACTCACCATCTCACAAACTTTCGCGTTCATAATATTAGTAGGATCATTGATATACTATTACCTAGTATATCAATGAGTAGGATATACATATCATGTTATGTTTCTGTTTCTGTTTCAGACCGAGGAGAACAGCCACCTACTCCGCCTGAAGATTATAGGCGCTCACTCGCTGGCCAAGAAGGACATATTCGGCGCAAGGTTTGTATCCATTTATTTACTTCCATCAATTAATCCAAAACCGAACTCCGACAAGACTCTACTCCGACAAAACATAAAACCTAACCTAACCTAACCTACCGAACTTGTCGGAGTAGTGTCTTGTCGGAGTAGAGTCTTGTCGGAGTTCGGTCCTTAAACATGTCACTATAGCCGTCCATGACGCAATTTTAGAAGGACTCCCGGAAAAGCAGCGCTGGAGCCTAAGAGGCTGCGGCTTTCGCTGAGGGAGGCCCTTTTTAGGGTTCCGTAGCCAAATGGCAAAAAACGGAACCCTTATAGATTCGTCATGTCTGTCTGTCTGTCCGTCCGTATGTCACAGCCACTTTATTCCGAAACTATAATACCTATACTGTTGAAACTTGGTAAGTAGATGTATTCTGTGAACCGCATAAGATTTTCTTACAAAAATAGAAAAAAAAAACAATAAATTTAGGGAAACTTAGAAATGAAACTAAAAAAAAATTTTTCATCAAACCCATACGTGTGGGGTATCTATGGATAGGTCTTCAAAAATGATATTTAGGTTCCTAATAATTTTTTTTTCTAAACTGAATAGTTTGCACGAGAGACGCTTCCAAAGTGGAAAAATGTGTGTCCCCTCCCCTCTAACTTCTAAAATAAGAGAATGATAAAACTAAAAAAAATATATGATGTGCATTACCATGAAAACTTCCAACGAAAATTGGTTTGAACGAGATCTAGTAGGTAGTTTTTTTTAATACGTCATCACTACATAGTATAAAACAAAGTCGCTTTCTCTGTCCCTATGTCCCTTTGTACGCTTAAATCTTTAAAACTACACAACGGATTTTGATGCGGTTTTTTTTAATAGATTGAGTGATTCAAGAGGAAGGTTTATATCTATAATACATGCATAATATACTCAAGAATAACCCACAATAACCATTTTCCCGTGCGGAGCCGGGGCGGGTCGCTAGTAAATAGTAAACCGCAATTTACCTTTCACTATTATTAAAACATCGATCAAAGTCACAACGAACTGCAAAAACTTTTATATTATGTTACTGGCTGCTACGGAACCCTTCATGGGCGATTCCGACTCGCACTTGACCGCTTTTTGTGTGGTGTCGCAGCACATACGATTACGTTACTAATAATCCCTATGTTGTAAGAATTGTTTGTGTCCCATGTAATTTTTTGTCTTACTTGTCAATTTTTGTATTACCTATCTGTTGTGTTATGATCTCTTATTCTTATTTACTAACTTTCCGCCTCGCGTCTTAGCTCGCGTTAACTGTTTTTCCCATGCGAATGAGGTGTTTTCCCGAGGTAAAAGTTAGCCCATGTCCTTCCCCAAGGTCTATTCTATTTCTATTGTCTATCTATAGCAAGTTTCATCAATTTTAGACGGAACTACTATGACCACATGCCTCTTAGCCTTATTCTTTACTTCTTCTTCTTTCTATTCACGCGAGGCAACAACATGCTACAGTGTCGCATGCCACATAACTAGGGCTGCCATTTCTACAACCTGCCCCAAAACAGGAAGCGTAACTTCCCCGGATTTCGGAGCTTTCACCCCCGACAATTCAATAATTTTTTCTTTCATTGATAAAAAATCTTGATAAAAAATCCATTTTATATCGTAACTTGTTTTTAAGCCTTTTTTGCATGAAATAGCGCGCTTACGCAATAGATAAGTAACTTTAATAATAATCTGGGCACGTGCGGAAATACCCGTAACTTTTATCTGAATTATGGGGGACGGGATTTGTACGAAAATCCAGTCCATATTATATTCATAATCCATATTATCTACTTTTGACATTTCCGTGCAATTTCCCATAGGTATGAGATATTTTCCCGCGGGGATATAAGGTACCAGCACCATCCAAATTTTCATTTAAATCGGCCCAGTAGTTTCGGAGATTAGCCCGTACAAACAGACAAACAGAGTAACAAAATATTTGGAAAAAAAACTGGATTTGTTCTATATCACTTTTTACATACCCACCCCTGACTCTGTTTTCAGCATTTTTTTTTTCAATGTACAGATTTTCGACCTCTACAGTTATTATATAGATGTGTAAGTGTAGCATAACACAAGATTTCGCATGTCACAACTATATAGCTATCGTGAATGAGGCTATGTCGCGTCCGACACCTTCTCAAGCATCTCGCGCGTTACCCAGTAAGCCTACTGCTTTACAATACTGTCATTGTGTATAAGGATGAATGTCCTTCGCTCTTGGAACTTCACTTATGATTTACCGGTACCGTTACTGCGCTACTCCACTCTCCATTGTACCGGTTAGGTGACCCCGTAAGAGCTGATGACGTCACATGTAGCGAGCACGTGTTGGCTTTGTAATTTATGATCTCGCTGGGAATTGTGACTAAACTCCTATGGCTAGCGGTAAAGGATTTTTCTTTACAATACTGTTTTTTTTTTAAATTGACCTATGCCTGTGTCGCTAAATCAATGAACGTACAAGGTTCACCGGACTTGCGGAGGAATGCAGGGTTTTTTTATTTTTTTATTGACCTATGTTTGTGTCGAAAAGGTACGACCAATCAAGCTTCACCGGACTTGCGGGGGAGCGGAAGACTCTACCCCTAAAAAAGGCATATAACAACGCGTCTAGGGGCAGCTCAAGGGAGCCTCGGACCACGGCCTACCGCGTTGATACTGAAAAACATCGTGAAGGAGACGACGCCTGAGGGGCTCCGTCTCTGATTATCAATTTTCATTTTGGTTCTGGCCGCGCCCCCGCCGGCGGGTACGGACACTGTTACCTGAAGGGTAATTGTAACCTGAAGGGGGATGGAGGGTTCTACGTAGTCATTTATACCAACGCATATAGTGCGGGGAGAAGGGGGAACCTCGGATCTTGGCTTAGCGAGTTGATACGGAAAACATCTTGAAGGAAACGTCGTCGCCTGAAGGGATTTGTCTCTACGTATAACTATACTAGCCTTCCGCCGCGGCTCCGCGCGCGTTAGTAGTTTTTCCCGTGGGAATGAGGCATTTTCCGGCGGTAAAAGGTAGCCTATGTTATTCATGGTGAATGTAGCTTTATATGTTTGAATTTTTTTTTAAATCGTTTCAGTAGTTTTTGAGTTTATTCATTACAAACATACATACACACACGCAAATACAAATCTTTCCTCTTTATAATATTAGTATGAAAGTATGATGGAGTTGGAGCGCGTATCAGGCATATATCGTGACAAAATTGACTGGTCATAGGTCACCGTCACTCCAAACCAATCTGAATTTAGATTTGAGTCAATGTATAAGTCTGGTTTATAAACAAAAGAGATGGACTTACATAAATCCACCCAGAATAAAAGAGAAGTATTGATACTTACTCTTTGAATATTTCTGTACTATATTTGTGTCTGTATTTGTGTTTCTGTTTGTTTGTGTGCAATAATAGTTATTTATGATATTAGTGCGGAAAGTATGTGATTTCCGATGAGTGTCATTTTATTCACGAGCGAGCAAAGCGAGCGAGTGTATAAGCCGACACGAGTCGGAAATCATCTTTCGCACGTGTATCATACAAGATTTTACAATGCATTGTGCAAGAAAAAAAAACAGTTATATTAAAAAGGCGTATAAAATGACGGGCTTCATAAACAAAACACATTCGCGCTGAAAAAAACATCTACTGCGCATGTGCAAAGCTGTCGAATCGCAATAAGGCAATGAGTAAAATTTATTCAGCCACGCAAATTTTTAATTAATATTTGAACGTAATTTATCAATAAAAATCAATTTCTAAAGTAATTATACTAATTATAAACGCGTTTATTGAATTGTTATTTTTATTGTTCCCTTTATATTAGTAACAATTGGTTATAAAAATATCTCAAATACTGAAATGTTAGGTTGACTAGCTGAATGACAGGCTGAGCAAAAATTAAAAAAAAAACTGAAAAGTAAAAAGCACTAGTGCGGAAAAGTGCTACTTTCCGCACTGTTTGGCTGCTTAGAAAACGCTCTTTTCGAGCACATGCATTGTAAAGAATATTTTCATTTCATTTCATTTTGCAGTAGGAAAGGCTGTAGTAATCAAGGTATAATAATATAGAGCGCCTGTTATTTCTAGGCACATCAAAATTTGACATTGACAATATGTCTATCCTGCCTGCATGTGCTGTAATTAATGTATTTTTTCTCTTTATCTATCGCTGATGACGTAGCAATGTGTCAGCATCGCAGGTCTTAGGAGAAGACTCTATCTTGTTAGATCATGGTAGTCATTTAAAAAGTAGCTAAGAATGGGTCTGCTTCGCTTTGGTTCTTGAGTATAGCTATTATTTTGCTGGCTGGCTGCGGTGATATCGCAATATGAGAGTTATATGCAGCCTGTAATACAGATTTTGCCCGCTTTCTACGGGACAGTTTGCATATAAACTCGGATATCCTCCAGCATCCATAGGTACGCGGTTTTAACATGAAAAAACTGACACTTCCAGTAAAAATATTTTCATTTAAAAACGTAATTACAGTTAGACAAAAAAGAGTTAATTAGTTGGAAAGGGACGACACTACAGTGTTGCTACTTTTTAATTTCTACTCTTTTATGTCGCACTGTATTTTAGAAAGGTTTGGGTTTCTTCAGTAAAATTAGGAAACTACAAATATTTTTTGTTGATGGATTGTGAACGACTCGTAATATTCTCATTATTGTGTGTGGTTTGGTAGAGCCAGGAAAGTAGGTATACCTATTTATGACATACGCAGCTAGGCCGGAGAGGAAAGTCATTATTTTCCTGAACGAACTCGTTGAGTTAAATGAATCGATTAGTTGTGTAACTATGCTATACAGCTTACCACGGTCACGGCATGTAAGAATTTATATTACAAACTAGACACACACACAGTGTACATCATAGGCATTGAAAAGGTTCCGCACATGTTTCTGTTCTCCGTCAACCGATAACCTTTTGGAAATACCGCTAAGTGAGTCATAAAATACTACCAAACATCAGTAAACGTAATAATTAGTTATTAAGTGTTGAATAATTAGTTGTTATTAAGTATTTCTCGGTCTCCACCTCCAAATTCCCTTATTTAAGATTGTCGGTTTTAAAACCATCCCATTTAAAAAAAAAAGAACCTATAAAATAAATCGCATATAAAAACTACGTGTAATCAATATTCATGATATTGGATAACATTCCAAGCCTTATGGGAATTCGCACATGTTTAGTAATTACTTTAGCATGGATGTCGCGTAAGCTAATTTACCTGCCAACCGAAGTTATGACTTGTTGTATGAGTTCTTAGACCTATTTTTGTTCTTTGGTAAAAGCTCTGCAAAAAAACACCTGCATTTGATTTACTTTCCAAGTACTCGCACTAAATGCTTTGGATCATACGATCTGCGCGTCGCCTGATTCCCGAGCTTACCCAGCTCTTGTTAAAACCAGAGTGAACAGGCATTCTGGACGAGCTCGTTCCATCTTGGGCCTGATCGCGCCTGCTACGTGGGCTTTTTTGTGAAATCAAAAGCAAGCAAATTAAATTAAAACAAACATCATCAAATTCTCCAGTAGCCAAATCATGCGGCTGGACCATCGACGACATAGATTCTATGGTGATGGTGACTTAGTCATAGAACATTGACGGCCCCGTAGCCTAGATGGTAGTACGCCTGCCTACAAAGCACAGTGTCGTGGGTTGGAATCCCTCCCAGAGCAAACATTCGTGTGACGAGCACTTGTGTTTGCCCTGTGTGTGGATGTTGTATATTTATATATGTATGTATATCAGCTGTCTGACACCCATAGTACAGGCTCTGCCTAGTTTGGGGTCAGATGGCCGTGTGCGAGGAGTCCCCACATATTATTATTACTTTGACCTTGAGAGCGCCTGTCTGTATTCTATAGTGGTCGGGGCAGGTGTAAGTTATGGCTTCGAGAAATAGACCCCAGATTGTCAGTTCACCTCCAATGGTACCGTAAATTAATAGGTATTGTTTGTTTGTTGGCAGTGACCCGTATGTGCGCGTGGAGCTGCAGAAGACAGAGGGTGACGTCACCGTCGAGACCTTCCTCACCAAGACCAAGAAGAGGGTAGGTACAACAAATTACAAGCTTTTTTTTTGTATTGACCTATGCTTGAGTCGAAAAAGTACGACGGATCAAGCTTCACCGGACTTACTAGCTTGCTGCTGCCGGTTACTCCCGTCTTGTTTTCGACTTTTCCTTTAGATGAGATATTTTCCCGCTGTAAAAAGTAGACTATGTCACTCTCCAGCCCTCTATGTATCTCTGTGCAAATTGTCAGGTCAGTTTGTTGCTTAGTTTCAGTGTGAATGAAGGACAAACTAACACATTTTCCTATTTATAATATTCAGTGGACCGATTTTTGTAAACGTTTCTCATTTGCAATTAATTGAATTAAATTTTAGAATTCGATTAACTGAACAATGAAGCTTTCATGTTTTTGAATACTTTAATACTTACTTATGTTCTTATATGTTTCAGACGCTCAATCCAATATGGAATCAGGAGTTTGTATTCCGGGTATGTTGATTTTTTGTATACTTCCCTAAACTTAGTTATAATAAATAGATAGACAAATATCTTTCAGTTAAGTAAGATCTTCTTTTTTTTTTTAATTGACCTATCCTTGAGTCGAAAAGGTACGACGGATCAAGCTTCACCAGACTTGCGAGGGAGCGGAAGACTCTACCCCAAAAAAAGTCATATACCAACGCGTCTAGGGGCGGCTCGAGGGATCCTCGAACCACGGCCTAGCGCGTTGATACTGAAAAACATCGTGAAGGAGACGACACCTGAGGGGCTCCGTCTCTGATTATAAAAATCGTGAACTCACTTCGAATAAACACTATTTGACTTTGACTTTGACTTTGACTTTGAAATTCTGATTTTGGTAAAAAACGCGACCTTGTGCTTCATAGGCAGACGTACTACTAACTAGGCTACGAGACCGTCAAAGAAAGAAAGACCTCCTTAAATTCCAGGTGAAACCCCAAGATCACAAGCTGGTGATCCAGGTGTTTGACGAGAACCGTCTGACGCGCGACGACTTCCTGGGAATGGTGGAGATCCCCCTGAGCAGCGTGGGCAGCGAGAGCGCGGGCAGCGCGCGCCCCCTCGCCGTCAAGTACCCGCTGCGCCCGCGCAGGTCTGTGTAAGTGTGCGCTGTGCTTTAACCCCCGCTCTACTATGCTCTGTTTCATATTAAACCGGACAAAAGTTCATTGACCTTTTTCCTTTCTGAAAGATCATTGACGCCTGCATACAATGCGCACATTTTTTTCACGATACGATAAAACTATGGGATACTATCGCAAAATACGTAATTTGGCATACCGTAGTAGAAGGCGGGGTGAGCGTGAGACCTTGCCAGACGTTTTGGCCGACCAAAGAAATAAGAAACCTCGCCATATTGCGGAATTTCAATGGAACTAATTTTATAATGGAAATTGTTGCCATAAACATAAAAATATACACGTGGCGCCCTCAGAGCAGGTTTCTCAAGAATAGAACAGAATAGAATAGAAATCATTTATTTGCTTGAAACATGGTTGATAAGTTGACATAGAAATATTACAGAAGCCATGATGTTTCACTGTCGTTATACAGCGTGCAAAATTATAAATGTCAATGAATTAAACTATGTAGATATAAATTTTGTAAACAATCAGTCAATCTTGAGTCATACTAAGTCCTCTTAATATAACTAAATACCTTCATTTAGGTCATAAAAACATTTTTCACATAATTAAATTTGTCTACAAATAGCATTAGGTACATTACAACCCGCCTCGGTGTCGAAAAGTGATTTGTAAAATCTTACTTCGAATAAAACATATTTCATTTTCATTTTCACAATTTATGGCTAAGAAATTCTTTGACTGAACTGATTCATTTCTTTGGTCAGCCTTTAAAACCTTACAAAAGTTCATTGACCTCTTTCTTTTCTTGAAAGTTATTAAAGCCTGACCAAAGAAACAAGAAACCTGCCATGTATATTTTTACGACTATGGCAACAATTTCCCTTATAAAATTAGTTCCATTGAAATTCCGCAATATGGCGAGGTTTCTTATTTCTCTGGTCGGCCAATATGTCTGGCAAGGTCACACGCTCACCCCGCTTTCTACTACGGAATGCCAAATTACGTATTTTGCGATAGTATCCTATAGTTTTATCGTATCGTTTGAAAAAAATGTGCGCATTGTATGCAGGCGTCAATGATCTTTTGTCCGGATGAATATGAAACAAACTATATATACTTACTTCTCTGAAACAACATCTCTTTGTCTTTGAACCGCAATTCTTCTGACGTAACATCTCTCATATACGGGCGCTGTGTTTTTTTCTTCCGAAGAGTAACGTCTTGATTTTGTTCTGTCTAGCGTCTCTTTGTTCCACTTAGTAAGAAAAATTGTTTATTCTCTTTACAAATACAACAGCATTTTAGTATATACTTATGATAGTGATTATCTCCACTATTTATCCCGCGAGCTCTGACTACCTACTCTACTACTAGCGCACGCGAAATACAGTCCATCCAAAAAGAATAAAAATTAAAAAGTAGCAACACCATAGTGTCGTCCCTTTCCAACCAAGTAATGGTGAAAATGAGACGACACTACGGTGTTGCTACTTTTTAATTTCTACTCTTTTTGGACGGACTGTATTTCGCGTGCGCTGAAATATCTATCGCACTCTTTCAGATATTTCTGTTCTATCTCGGCAAAATTATCTGTTCCGTGCTCTTGGTCATCTAAGTATGATTTTTTCGCGCGCTGTGACGACTCGCTTTGCGTGCTCTATTTTACTTACTAGTTTCTGTTTTCAATTTTTTAAGAGACAAGACAAGGATGTTGTGTCATAAATTATTTTAAACTAATACTATGGTGATTTCTATTCTATTCTATTTTCAAGTTACTCATTTTAACCCTTTCTTTTAACCTTTCACTTTCCTTACTAATTAACTATTTTTAGATTATTTCATAAAAGGTTTTTGTTAACAAATAATTATTTTTATGATTTGACATTATTATTTAATATATTTATTTCTATGCTTTCGGTGTGCCTTGGCAATGGCCTTTGGATGTTGAAGTAAATATTTTTGATGTTGTGAATTGAATGGAAAATTTTAACTTTAATTTAATTGTGATTTGGTGATTGAATTTATAGTTATAAATAACATTGATGTTACAAAAATATTAAGATTATTTATTATACATAACATTTCTAACCAACCTTCGTTATCGCTGCTTCTTGGAATTGATTAATGTAGTGCGATGACGCGCTATACAATCTGACAAGTATTTAGCTATTTATAGGTCATTTCGGAGTCAGTGGGCAAATTTTACGCAGTCATTATTGTGAATAAATAGATCACATTTTACGAAAACCAAAAATATTTTTTCCAGAATTTTTCACCGTTGCTAACTTCAAGTATAACCCTGAAAAGTTTCAAGTCAAAACGTCCAACGAATTTTTTTCTTCATACAAACTTTCGACCCCCATTTCTTCCCTTGGGTAACTATTTTCGAAAAATCCCGAAACACGTGTTCGTTTATTTATTAGTGTCGTCTCATTTTCACCATTACTTGGTTGGAAAGGGAAGACACGATGGTGCTGCTATTTTTTAATTTTTACTCTTTTTGGATGAACTGTATCCTTGTATATTGCCAGCTTTTCAACACTGGCAATCCCGGTCCACTTGCGAATGTTTCTAAGCCAAGATTTCTTCCGTTTTCCAACCCGCCTCTTTCTCTCTACTTTTTCCATCATAAGTTGAAAAAGTTTGCTCGAAATGTGTCCCAGATGTCCGACCTTCCTTCTTTCGACGGTTGGCAACATATCACGGGTCTTTTGGAAGCGCTAAAGTACTCTCTCGTTAGAAACCCTCGGAACCAACTGATGCAAAATGTGTCCCAGATATTCGTTCCTTCTTTCGACGGTTTGTAACACATCGCGGGTCTTTTGGACACGCTATAGAACACTCGTTAGAAATCCTCAAAACCAACTGATGCAAAATGTGTCCCAGATATCCGACCTTCCTTCTTTCGACGGTTTGCAACATATCGCGGGTCTTTTGGACGCGCTATAGAACACTCGTTAAAAATCCTCAAAACCAACTGATGCAAAATGTGTCCCAGATATCCGACCTTCTTTATTTCGACAGTTTGCAACATATCGAGGGTCTTTTGGACGCGCTATTAAAACCAACTGATGCAAAATGTGTCCCAGATATCCGACCTTCCTTCTTTCGACGGTTGGCAACATATCACGGGTCTTTTGGAAGCGCTAAAGTACTCTCTCGTTAGAAACCCTCGGAACCAACTGATGCAAAATGTGTCCCAGATATCCGACCTTCCTTTTTTTGACGGTTGGCAACATATCGCGGGTCTTTTGGACGCGCTATAGAACACTCGTTAGAAATCCTCAGAACCAACTGATGCAAAATGTGTCCCAGATATCCGACCTTCCTTTTTTTGACGGTTGGTAACATATCGCGGGTTTTTGGACGCTCTGTAGAACTCGTTGGAAACCTTCGGAACCAACTGATGCGAAGCAGCACCATAGACGCACAAAATAGAAAGTTTCCAGAAATTCCACTCCCGCCGTCCTTGAAATTAACTACCTAAACTTGGTTGACTCCTTGAAAACGTGTATCGTCATTTTTGTGTTGTGTTTAAACAGCCAAATACACTACAACAGTAATAAGAACACTTATCTATTTTTTTAGCACATCGAACAACAATACGTTGTTAATAATCGCTAGAGCGACGACAGCACGTGGTCCGAGCCTGGTCCGAGCAAGCCTGTAAACGCAGTGATCAATGTGTGCGTAAGAATATGGCGCTTAGTTCCGAGTGGACCATTCTGTCTAGGCGCGCCGCGCGCCGCCGCTATACTTACGCCAGACGCCAATTTGACAGTCCCTCCTTTTCTAATTTGCCAAATGAGAAAAGGAGAGATTGAGAAAATGGCGTCTTGACAGTCCTCTTCTTATTTGGCACGCATAGTAATTTGTGATAGACGTCTGTAGCCCGCTTGATTGATACGGTGTTGTTCCAGCGCGCGCTCCCGTGTCCGCGGCCACATCGACGTGTACTGCGCGCTGGTGGGCCGCGTGGGCGAGGCGGGGGAGGGGGGCGGCGAGCAGGAGGGGGAGCACACCCCCACCGCCGACGAGTGGGAGATCGTCGACACCGCGCCGCAGATCGGGAACGTGCAGCCGGTGAGTAACTAACTGTATTTGTGACATCATTTATACTTGCGATTGTTGGCGCTTGGTGAAACTCCATTGTATTGATAGGTTTTTTTGAAAAACACTTGTACTTGTTTCACTTATTTAATATTTATTGGGAAACCCAACTAGTTTCGCGCTGTATTTATTTATACCAACAACAATGGGCTCAATTCTGCTGTGGCCGCTAAAATCTCTAAATTTAAGTTGTTGGTTTTTTTCATTCATATGGGTATCGAAAAGGATGGGGAGATGAATGAATTTAATTTTGAATAAACGATATTTAAAATAAGCAGCGCAGCTTTCAAAGTCAGCTTAATTTAATCGAGATGTTTTTAAATTCCTGCTAAATTACTCGTAAAATCGATGTTTGATGTGTCTAAATGTAGGTTGGCAATCACCTGAAAGATGCAGTTGTCCCTATCGCACGCTGCGGAGACCGATCTGACCAGTGCGACGGCTATACTTTTTTAAAATACCAATTTCTCAGTTCCTTCGTAGACCGGCTAGGCTACTCTCTTAAGATCTCGTCATTATAATTCTAACACCAGGTTTTGTGAGGTAGGTTAACCTCGCGTATTTTCAAACATGTTACACAACGTTTTCCTTTAACCACGGCAAATATGTGTTTGTTAGTTTGGTTTTTCATTTACAATTAGTTCGTTAGATCCTGTCATATCATGTTGTTAGAAAATGCAATTTATAAAGTTGGTTATTTCAAAGGTTAAATAATTCGACGGGTTTCGGAATATTATATCTGACAAAATACGAGTATCTACATGGTCTATCGTTTAGTAAAATCGTAAGAACGTTTAGCCCCATCTTTAGCCCCGATATGCATGCAATACTTGTACGAGTACAGCCGTGTGTGATATAACTCCACACATCTACCCCCTATGGTCTGTTTCATATAAATCCGGATAAAAGTTAATAGACCTCTTTTCTTAAAAGTCCTTAAAAATAATGTAACGCCAACATGTCTGGCAAGGTCACACGCTCACCTCGCCTTCTAATACGGTATGCCAAATTACGTATTTTGCGATAATTTCCTATAGTTTTATCGTATCGTTTGAAAAAAATTGTATGCAGGTGTCAATGACCTTTTGTCCGGATTAATATGAAACAAACCATAGTATGACCATTCGCCCGTGAAAGATGTAGTTTTGTTTCATCCTATTGGAGGATATTTCAATATGGCGGTTTTTTTATGGTATTTTGACAGCTCGGTAAGGGATATACAAGGTGTTATGAAAAGTATCATTATCCTTCAGACCAGGTATAGTATTAGTGACGTACAAAGTACCAAACACAAGAAAAAAATTGTTGGCATGGACTTACTATTTTTAAATATTTTTAAATCTGCTCTTCGCATCAAAGTTCTTTCACCTCACGCCGCTCTCGTAAACAATCACGTGGCGGAGATAGTAGGTATGTACTTTGTGAAACAACGCGACGTTGCCAAAGCCAAAACTATCTCATTTCAATGCGTAGCGATGCGTAATTCATTAAAAAATCGTAATTTAAGAATTGTTCGAAATATTATTTTTGTGTTTAGTAATAAAAAAAAAACTATCACGCCCTCACAGTTTTACAATTAATTTAATGTTTCTGCGGAAGCCTGGTGTCTACTAGGAATATTCCTGTATTACAAATCACCAGGCTCCAACCCCGATGTTTATTGTTACATACCACTAACACAATACTGGGTATAAACGATAATGATCCTTTTTTTTCCACCGTGTTTAGTTTGTCACAGTAGTGGTTGGTCATGCTAGTGGGGTTGGTAGTTATGAATTACTAGCTTTCCGTCGCGGCTCCGCCCGCGTTAACAGTTTTTCCCGTAGGAATGAGGCATTTTCCCGCTGTTAAAGGTAGCTTATGTTACTCAGGGTGAATGTAGCTTTCTAATGGCGAAAGAATTTTTGAAATCGGTTCAGTAGTTTTTGAGTTTATTCATTACAAACATACACACACGTCACACACACACACACAAAAGTACAAATCTTTCCTCTTTATAATATTAGTTTGAAGTATGACAACACAAATACTGTCACATAGGTGGTGTTGCGAACGGAGAATTCGTTCGTGGGGAGCGATTGGGACTTGGTGGATCTGCAGCAAGTTGCTAATGTTGTATGTTCTTTTTTTTTCTTTTTGTTTCTTTTTTATGCTTTTATGGTTACGGAATGCCTTCTAGTACAGTAGCTAACACACGCGGCTGGACATGTTGACCTTAAGCAGTGGCGGGAACTTCATACAAGCCAAAAAGCCCGGCATGCCCTAGACCCTAGGTCCTAAAGTATAAATTTCCCACACAATTTAAAAAGCGCGCCTCGCCGCCAAAACTTCGCACCGCCGCGCCGCCGTCTATTGAAACATGAAAACATCCGTCCGAGAGACAAATCCATCCATCCATACATCGATGTGTTGGTATATAAGAGTGCCAGCAGTAGCAGTAGGGGTGAATTTCGTAGTGCGAATGTCCAGCAGCATGTGTTGGCTTCTGAACTTTGACGAATCGGCATTAATGTTTTTTTTTTTTAATTTCGGAATATAAGTATGATGAGGAGAGGTAATATTTTAGTCTTTAAATAATGTATAGACTTTTCGTTGACCTTTATTATGTTTTTATTTATTTTTATAATAATTAATGTACATTATTTAATTATCAAGTTCTTTATGTATGTATGTAAATTTTGCACTTAATATGTAATATATATCAACGCTATTAAAATTATAAACCTTTGTCAATGATCTGCATTTCACCGCAAACCAAGTTAATTTTATTGCATGGGTGAAATATTATTTTCTATGAAACTTGTTCGGTGTAATTAATTAAACCTACCTACCTATAGGTATGTGTATCATTTTATGTTTTGCATGCATATCGTGAACATCCCAGGGCCAAAATTATCTGTGATATGATTTGACGATCATTATCAACAACTGTTTAAAATCGCGCAAAAAAGACCAATAATCACGTTTTCCTAAATTGTCCATGTAATTGCTTTGACATTTCATACAAAAGCCAGTTAGGCTAGCCAGTCGATAACAGCCCTTATATATATCCTCAATGATGGGTTTAAGCCTACCCCGAATCAGAGTAAATACCTTAGTAGACCACGGCCCAGTGCGGATTGGTCAACATAACAAAGAAATTCACCAATTTGTACAAGTTCCTCGTTCACGATGTTTTCTTAATCATAAGAGTGTTGAATAAACGTACACGTGAAGTCGAAAATCGAATGGAAAATAACAGTCCTATGGTTTGTTTTATATCAATCCGGACAAGAGGTTATTGACACCTGCACACAATGCGCACAATTTTTTTTTAATGATATGATAAAACTATAGGAAATCATCACAAAATACTTAATTTTGCATACCGTAGTAGAAGGCGGGGTAAACGTGTGACCTTGTCAGACATTTTGGCGTTACATTATTTTTAATAACTTTTAAGAAAAGAAAGAGATCAATGAACTTTTGTCCGGATTTATATGAAACGGGCCATAGCCAATACGACACCGATGCTCTTTGCGCGCCAGTCACATAATACCCAATTATTATAAAACCAACTATACTCTAGCTAGGGTTTAGGTATTTAACTAATTATAAACAAGAGTGAACTGGCGTGCGATTAACCGCCAAAATATAAAAGCAAATTGCCCAGTTAGAGTGTACTCCTTAATTTTGTCTCTTAATGTTTTCGTAGTCCGGTCAATTTAGACATTCGAAGTTACATAAATTCCCATCAAGCTGAAAATCGGTAATATTTTTTTAAAATATGATTAAAAATAAAATTTGAAAGTTCCCCATGGTTCCCCTGTATGAAATTTTTTTTCAATAGTTCTTTGCACTAAATATCCTACTATTATGACCATTTCAATTTTTACAACTTTTTGAATCGTTATATCTCAAAAACGGTGGCTCGTAGGAAAAAAGTATTGATATATTTTTGTAGATAATTTTATGATCTACAATCTTTGCCTAAAGCACACCTAAAGTGTTTCATGATTAATCTTACCGTTTTGCTAAAAATAGCGAAAAACACATTTTTTTGACCTTCGACCTTGAATAAAAAAAAATCCGTACATGGGGAACTTTCAAATTTTATTTTTAATCATATTTTAAACAATCTTACCAATTTTCAGCTTGATGGGAATTTATGTAACTTTACCCCTAGTTTTTGGTGTATTTTGACCGGACTATGTGTTCTGGGTTTTTGATTGGATACATTTTGTTGTTCAGTCTATTAAATAATCATAAAATAGTTACGTCGTATAAATTGACCTATTTTGGAGTAAATAATTTTCGTATGTTATTGTTATTATTATTGTATTTTTGTGTGTAATGTAATGAATAAACTCAAAAACTTCTGTGCCGATTTCAAAAATTATTTCACCATTAAGAAGCTACATTCACCCTGAGTAACATAGGCTACCTTTAAAGAAAAAATGCCCTTGGTACACTTGGTCGATGTTAACTAGTGGCATTGTTGCAGACGATCGGGGGGGACCCGCTGCCTGCGGGGTGGGAGGAGCGGCAGGACGCCAACGGGCGCACCTACTACGTGAACCACATCGCGCGCTCCACGCAGTGGGAGCGACCCACCGCCAACACCTACCAGTCAGTATATACATGTGTAACAGAGATAGGGGGTGCGGGGTGCGGGGTGCGGGGTGCGGGGTGGGAGGAGCGGCAGGACGCCAACGGGCGCACCTACTACGTGAACCACATCGCGCGCTCCACGCAGTGGGAGCGACCCACCGCCAACACCTACCAGTCAGTATATACATGTGTAACAGAGATAGAGGGTGCGGGGTGCGGGGTGCGGGGTGCGGGGTGCGGGGTGGGGGGAGCGGCAGGACGCCAACGGGCGCACCTACTACGTGAACCACATCGCGCGCTCCACGCAGTGGGAGCGACCCACCGCCAACACCTACCAGTCAGTATATACATGTGTAACAGAGATAGGGGGTGCGGGGTGCGGGGTGCGGGGTGGGAGGAGCGGCAGGACGCCAACGGGCGCACCTACTACGTGAACCACATCGCGCGCTCCACGCAGTGGGAGCGACCCACCGCCAACACCTACCAGTCAGTATATACATGTGTAACAGAGATAGGGGGTGCGGGGTGCGGGGTGCGGGGTGCGGGGTGGGAGGAGCGGCAGGACGCCAACGGGCGCACCTACTACGTGAACCACATCGCGCGCTCCACGCAGTGGGAGCGACCCACCGCCAACACCTACCAGTCAGTATATACATGTGTAACAGAGATAGGGGGTGCGGGGTGCGGGGTGCGGGGTGCGGGGTGGGAGGAGCGGCAGGACGCCAACGGGCGCACCTACTACGTGAACCACATCGCGCGCTCCACGCAGTGGGAGCGACCCACCGCCAACACCTACCAGTCAGTATATACATGTGTAAC